>JAOTQR010000079.1:2678759-2690108 GCA_025774065.1 Solanum ossicruentum
TAATAATAATAATAATAATAATAATAATAATAATAATAATAATAATAATAATAATAATAATAATAATAATAAAAAGGGATTGCAAAATACTAAAATAACCACTTGTTTCCTCTAAATTTTTTCCTAGAACTGTCAAATATTACAAAAATGTTTTTTCCTAAATATTAGATAGAAATCAAATGTACACTTATAATAAAGTTAAAAAGACATAATGGACCATTTTTGTTATTTTCTCACTATCATACCATTCACATTTTCAAAAGTTTAGCAACAAAAATGACAATTTAGTAAGATCTACATACATTTTATCCTCCTCGGACCTCATTTGTGGAATTTCACTGGGTATGTTGTTGTTGTTGTTTAGCTATGTAATAAAGAAATGAATCGCATCAAATATTTCCAAATGTATCAGGATTAAAAAAGTGTCATACAAATTGAGACGGATGGAATATCACGTACAATAACAATTTTCATATTCTCATGTCATCTACCTTTTTGGGGCCTGATATTTTTGAGACGGGAGTCTTCCGGAAACAGCCTCTCTATCTCTATGAGGTAGTGGTAAGGTCTGCGTACATTTTACCTTCTCAGACTCCACTTGTGGGATTCCACTGGATATGTTAGTGTCGTCGTCGTCAAGTCATCTACCAGTAAGGTTTGTGATGCTCACATTGTTCAAAGTGAACTTAGTTTCTCTATTCTCATTGCATATTCTGAAGTGTCTTCTTTCAGTAAAAGCAGGTTGTAATGGTGCTGGAAGACTTGTAGTTTCACTAGTAAGCATGACAAGAACAGATGAAATACTTGTGCCTGCCTTCAGCAAATTCTTGAACACACAGTAAACCAATCTGTATGCATTTTCTGATCTCCATTTCCGTGCTCGGGTTCAGTATGAATGGATCGATAAAACTTGATAAATCTTCTTCTTTCCATAACTTCCGTGCCCGGAAACAGTGAGAAGTTGATCATCAAACTAATAGATGCATAAATAAAAGGTACATATAGTCAGCAGTCGTCCTCTGCAACAACATTTTCAAGTTCTTTTTGGAACCGATTTTTCATGTAATGTTATGTTATATATTCTAACAAAAATTTTGCTATAGTAAGGCATATAAGAGGAGTCTTACATATCCCAAAAGGCTCAAAGAGGAAGTCTCAATCCAAGAACTTGTATTTTTTTCGGCCACTTATATAGATCAATGTCCACTTACTAAGCACCAACTACTCTCCTGACTCACCCAACGGTGAATGAGAAGGCTCTTACTACCAAAAGCATAAGACGAAGCAATCAGTCTAGCTGGCTTCAGTTGACCAAAAGTAGCATAGCGAGAGATAGTAGCTTCTATCTTTGTTCTAGTTCCTTGTGTCTGCTTGATCTTGATCAGATCCGCAAAATCCTAGCCATCCCAAAATCTGAAATCTTTGGACTGAAGTTATTATCGAGCAAAATGTTTTTAGATCCCTACGAATTATCTTCAATCTTGAATCTCTGTGAAGATAAAGGAGTCCTCGACCAATCCTTTCAATTATACTGGAACGTTTTCTCCAATCCAAAATGCATCGTTGTCCTTCATCTAGATGTTTGTCAAATATGAATGAAGAATTTAAAGAAGAGGGTCAGAGAGAACTTTTTAACAAGGTCTCTATGTTGGACTTTAGAGATCAGTAACATTTCATTCATGAACTCCTCCAGCTCTTGTCCAGAGGCTTTTGAAAGCCTCTTGACTGCTATTTCTTTCCCATTTTCCAATTTTCCCAAGAAGGAATCACCAATTTCAGGGACTTGGAATTTGGAAAGTGATCAAGATAGATGAAAATTGTACCTAATGAACTGGAGCAAAATCGCCCTGACCAAGAGTCCTCATGGAATTGCGATGTTGCATTTGAAAGAGTATCGAGACTGAAGACTGGTAACTCTTCCATCTGAACTGGACTTTTGTTACCAAGTAAGACTGCCTCCTTTGTTTTCACTCCTAATACAGCAGGAACACAAGTTAACTATAGCTAACAAAAAGGGCAAGGGCAAGCCTGGTGTACTAAAGCTCCTGCTATAGCACAGGGTCCATGGAAAGCCCCGACCAGAAGGGTCTATTCTAATACAAAAACTTAATAGCATGTTCACCTCTACGTCTGACAATCCTTGTACAGCAAAGGAACAGACACACACAGTGTGTAAGAGTACCAACGATTACTGGAATTATGATTTTCTTTATGTCTTTATGATGATCTGCAATGTAGTGAAAACACACAAAGTGAACAAGTATCAGTTCCTTACAGAAGTAAGCTACTTAAAGTGTATATGTATGGAATTCCATTAAGTCCATTATATCTCAAATGACTGCTTAAGCTACTGTGCGAGGACAATGAGTCTTTTATTCACCACCAGAATACATACCAAGTTCTGAATGTGCCACACGAATATAGAGATCTTCCCCCAGCTTTGGAACTGCTGAATATCAATCAAGTTTTTACTCCATGACATACAGCCGATACCTGAGTCATATGCATACGCTATGCAGGAACAATCTCCCAAGCATTGGCTTCTACATTGGTCTTCTGTGGTAGATGACCTTTCTGCAAATCAGGCAATTTCATCAACCCCATCTATAAAAATCCGTCTTCTTTACTTGAATTTCCCGAGTAATTCCTTATTTCACATTGCAAAGCTCTCCTTCTAACACAACCAGTAGCCCAGTTCCCATTTTCCCATTCTTCCCTATGCATTTAGCTCGAAACCTTTCAGACAAGAACAGATCAGCAACTCCAAATAATTGCAGCTCCCAAATGGGCCACACATTCCATAAACTTCACAATCATTTTTGGGAGCTAACCATATTATCTTCCAGTTTGTCTCATTCTCATCCCAATACGATTGAACCATGTTTCCTTTCCAATACAAGATGAATTTCATTAAGAAATTAAAACCAGTAGAGCCAGTAAGATATACAGTACCTTCGCGATCATTCACTACACTAAATCCATCAATTGACACAGAATACATATCCTGCACTCCGATGAAGATCTGGCCATTCCATTGACCACTTCGCCAGTAGGGACGGCTGCCTTTCCAGATATACATCTGAGAAATGCTTCCAGCATTCATTCCTAAAGAAAAGTTTCCGAAATTAGGATCCGAAGGGCTTCTCCAAGATTTTACTTCTACCCTCTCCCCTGTCCTTGTGTTTTCACTTATTCTCATTTTAGGGGCAATTGAATCAGAGGGATGCTCAAAACTCTGCCATATTGGGCTCCCATTGTTCAGATGATCTACACGAACAAAGTTCCCAAAATCTTGAAGAAGAGCAACTGAGTTTACCTGAGAGGTTGAAACGTTTGATGACCAAAGAATCTCCTCCTCCCCATTCATAACGACATTTCCATCACCAGATATCTTCACAACCTCACAAGAATCTATTAAAGGTCTGTCCCTATTAGAAAAATTGTACCAAATACCAACATACCTGTTAGAAGCTGTTTAGAGGACTGAAAAATCCCACTTCAAGAAGCCTCCTGGAGACGATAAAATCCCGGGATCTCTCAGAGAATGAGTGCTGGTAATGCTATCTACTTCTGTGCATAATCCTGTATTGAAACAAGGAAGAATAACAAGAATTATATGAACAAAATGTTGCACATTTTTGCTGCTGCTGGTCATCCTTTTGGTTTTCTAAGCAGTCCTATTTGTCACGGACTTAGAACTCAGACTTCCGTGCGGCATCTTTTACAAAGCACAACAAGTTGTCAAAGCACCATCACAAGTTACCAAATTGTCAAAGTCCACCAATAAAGCATTTAGTCAACCCCCAAAAACATGTTAGGCCACACATGTCATTCTCAATCAGATACTTTCAGGCCAACAAAAAGAATGACTACTAAAATGGTCAATGCAAAATGTGTCCTTTCCAATGAGACTGTTCGCATCTCCTTGACTAAAAAATTAGACTCTTTGAAAAGAGGACAAGAATGAGCAATTTCTTTTCATCTTTTTTAAGAGAAGACTTCTTCTAGAGAATTTTTTTTCTGTACTAAACTATAGAAAGAAAAAACGCTCCCCAGGGCTTAAAACGAGACCTTTAATTAAAGGTGGAGAAATTTCAACATGCCACCACACCCATGAGTGGTAAAAGGGTCTTCTTATTCGTATCTCATGTCTACGATAGAAGAACATATATAGCTGTAGTTACTGATGAAGTAATAAGGAACCTTTGTATCTTTTCCCTTTAACTCCGTATTCAACTATATTTAACGATGAAACATGTACGATTACATTTACTAAAGATGACAAAGTTATAAAGGCAATACATCACAAAAGTCCATCACCTTCATAGTCCATACAAAACTCAAAAATACAACAATTAAATGGCAAACTAATCCTTACATAACACATGTAGGAGGAAAAGTTTAAGTAGACTACAGAATCCATCAACGCTAGAATAGTGCACACATATTACACATCAATTAGGAGAAATCAAATTCCTGTTTGATGTTAACCACTTCGTCTCACAATAGCTTCTCAATGCCAACATGATTAGAACTAGATCTTACATATATTCAACAGGATCATAAATAATTCTGATAAGGCTTAAATCTTTAGAAACTCACCTAATAACAAGGACAAGAGTGCTCAAGTCCCGTGGGAAATTTACTAGACATATTGCAGGAAACACTCATGATTCAGTGAGTTGTCTTCAGCCAAGGCAGCCCTTTCTTCCATTTGTTGCAACAATTTCTCATCTTTGACTTAAGGAATGGCAAATTTTTCATCAATCTCGGATAGAGTCAAAGATTCACTATTTTTTGGCTTTGCGATATGATGGAATAAAGCAAAATGACTCTTTATACTGTCTGCGCTTCTTTCATTGTGAAGTAGCAGTTAGTAATGTAACTTTCGACGTTCATCATGAGTCATCTGGAAACAGTCGCTCTATATTTTTAAATATAGGGGTCAGGCTGCGTACATCCGATTCTCCTTACCCCGCAATGAGCGGGAGCCTTTGACGCACTGGGGTAATGTTGTTGTTGTTGTTTGACTTAAGGAATGGCAAAGAAGCGACTCAGCTCCATAGATCCCCGAAGAAGTAAGCTGAAAGCAATAGAAGAGAAACAAGATGTAGACAAGTGAATGAGGAAGTGACAATTATCAGCATGAAATTTTCATGTTAAAATTGTAAGGCTCAAAGTTTACATACGTTCTCATAATTTGTTCAATCAAAAATCACCAGAATCAGTACGCTGTGCTCAAATGAGAAGCCGTGTTGGATTTTTGTGGAGTTAAGTTTGTTGAAGCAGATGTCTCTCTTATGCCATTTTTTTGTTTTTTTTTCTTTTTAATAACCAAGAAATCCCAAGAGCCAGTTGTGTACAGTTTGAAACTCAGTGATAATGAGCTTGCCTTTCTACCCTTCTCGCTTAGATATCGAACCCATGACGTGCATCTAGTGTACAAATCACGCACTGAGCTCATGCCACTAGAACTAAGCCCTAGAGGCCTCTCTGTTATGCTATGATTTCAAAATCTATTAATCAACAGTAAACTAATAAATTTATCTCATCCCATACTCTTTAAGTCTGAGCTAGCTTTTTCTTCTGTTGATATTCAGATAGTTCCTCTCAATTTTCAGTAGCAAAGTTACCATCGAACTTTAACGCTTACAATAAAAACCTGCTCTTTTAGCTTTTGACATAAACTCTTCAATGCAAATGTCAACTACTCAAGGATCATTGTTTTGGTATCAAAAATCGTTTTTAGTACACATAGGAAGCAACATAGTTTTTCCATCAATCTCGAATGGAGCCAAAAATTCACTATTTTTTGACTTTGGGATATGATGGAATAAAGCAAAATAGCTCTTTAAACTGTCTGCGCTTCTTTCAATTGTGAAGTAGTAGTGTTTTTAAACATAGGGGTCAGGCTGCGTACATCCGACCCCCCCTTACCTCGCAATGGACGGGAGCCTTTGAGGCATTGGGGTAATGTTGTAGTTGTTGTATAGGAAGCAACATAGTTCTCAGTCAAGCTTTTCACAAGAAAGATAGAAGAAAGCACAAAAGTGAAAAGTCATGTTCGAAGTCAAATCTTTTCACAAGAACAAAGCGAAAATGACATTAGACTTCATCTTACAGATCATATGAGATTGAAAGTACATCCTATAACTAAATGTGTATAAACCACATAATCAACACAATATTTAAGCTTCAACATGTTAAATATTTAATGGACCTCTAGATAGAGGCCTCCCTAGTTTCTCCAGAAACAAATGTGAAGATCTTTAATCGTTCTTGTTGAAAAATGAGCAAACCACTACAGACAAATGGAGTTTCAGGCAGTAATGAGGTTCGAGAGAGTTCCCTCTCAGTATAAGTGCTTGCAGAGCACAAAATAAACAGATGATCTTCAGGAACAACTTTACTCATAACAGACACTGTGTTGAGCACAAAGCAGTACCATAAGCAATGGAGACTGATCTTCAAACTCGCCATTACTAATATGTCTCCTTAAAAGCACGCACAGAGAAAGCATGATGCATCTCACCAATAAGACTTATTCACAAGGCATTTGCAGTGATAAGGAACTGAAAGATCAGAAATTAATAAGAACGAAATCCATGGAGATGTCTTGCTCTGCTAGCATCAAGTGACGGGTCGGGAATATTTCAATCAACAGGGAGATCCATTCACTTTGCTGTCAACCCATTTTAGAACAATCTGAGCAACAAGTTCCAGCATTGAAGGGTAATATACTTGATGCAATAGAGTATGAATCATCATCATAACGCAACCCATCTCTTGAAGTTCAATGCTGCCTCTCTTTTTTTCTTCTGGGATTCTGATTGGAATTTTGGAGCCTTTCCCTTGTAGAGTGTTCTGTGGTATTTTAAGAAGACGGCGCGATATTTATACTTGTCAATAAACATATTACCTTTCTCCATCATCTCTACAACTTCAGTTGCTCGAATAAAAAAACCACCTCTAACAAATTTATAAAGCACAGAATCTAACAGTTCCTGATCAAACTTCATTCCGCCAGAAAAAGCAATAGACTTCATTTCACCCCATAATTCCGTCACCTCGGCATATTTTCCATCAATGGCGGCATAACTTGTGACCAGAGAATGAAAAGTTTGTGCATTTGGAGCATGGCCCAGACTCCTCATCTTCTTCAAAGCCTTTTCGGCATCTTGCATCAGCCTCTTTTTGCAGAAAAAGTGAATTACATTATTCCAATCATGAACTCCATAATCTACTTTTTGCCCTTCCTTGATTTCATGCAAAAGCTTCACCATTAAACTAGCTTCACCTCCTTCTGCACACCCTTTTAACAATTTCTCAAATTCTTGATGACCAGCTCTTGGTATCTTAGCCTCTTTCATATCCTTGAACAGGTCAAGGGCCCCTTGAGAGTCCTTCTGTATCACTCTGGACTGGATCAGTGCTTCATAACAGCTTGCATCTATCTGAATCCCAGCTTTACGAGCATCTCTAAGCAGTGATGCAACTTCCCCCGCTCGATTCTCTTTACAGTATGCTTTCAAAAGAGATGAATAAACAGAAGAACCAGTTCTAACGCCAGCCAATCGCATTTCATCCAGAAGGTCGTGTGCCTGATCTAACCATCCAAGTGAAATACAAGAGTGTATCACATGAACCAAGGCAGAATCATCAACTGAAACTGGAGAATCTTCTTTCTCTGCCTTAATAAGAAATTCCACAAGATCTTTTGTTCTCCCAGCTTCTAAGAATGCCCTAACCAATTTAACATATAATTTGTCAGTAGGCTGGAGAATACCATGTTCAGTTGTAATAAATTCAATTTGCTTCTGCAACTTAGTTACCACGACATCAAGCAAGTTTTTAGCAATGGTCTGCAGTTTTGAAAGTTTTTGGTCCCTACAGAGATCTTCGTATGATACTAAATTTTCTGATCCATCTGACTTTCGATGATGTGCATCCTCGGGGAGAACATTTGAACGCAATGTATTGCCACTTCTAGAAGTCTCTAGCATCAAACTAGCTACACCAAGAGAATTTTTAGCTTTGTTTGCCTTGCGAAGCATTTCTAGAACCATGTGGGATGTAGATTCAAGATCTCCAAATTTCAGAAAGCATGAAAGCAAACAATTATAGAACTGACGAAACTGCATCTCCGTCACATTAGGGGCCTCTTCCATGTCTCTCTTAAGCTTCTTGAGCTCCTCCCTTCGACCATTTTTCTCATAAATATGAGCCATTAAGATTAGTAAAGTAGCATCAGCTTTCAAGTTGATTCGAGGCATCATGTCAAGAAGCTGCTCTGCTTTTCTAGTGGTTCCAAACAGAAGACATCCAGCAAAAGCAATGTTGAAACAAGTAGCATTAGGCTTCATGGAAAGCAGAGATTTGTTGCTCTTTTTACGAGGATCAACTCTTCCATCCTGGAATAAGTAACCTATTTCAAGGACCAAGTCAACAGCAAGGTAGGCTCCAGTAGAGGTTTGTGACATATAAGCCAGGATTGCAGACCAAGCACTCACAGGTGGATACTGCTCTGTTTCCACAAGCTTCCTTAAAAGAGTAGATGCGAGAATAGGTGACCCACATTTGGCAAATGCTAAAGAGAGAAATATCAGAGTATTCCTCTCAAGCAACCTATGCTTGTTCTCCTCAAATGCTTGTTCAACCAAGCCATAAGCCCTCTCCATCTGTCCAAGATCTGAGCTTTCAGCACTGGCTGCTACAAGTTTATTAACAATTGATTTTCTAGGAAGCCCTTCCATTTGAATGTATCGCTCATACAAAGACCATGCATCGTCAAGTTTATCTTCATCAATAACATTTTCTAACTCCTCCGACATTTTACCAAGGTCTTGAGCCTGGACGAGGATTGTCCCAGCAGCTGTAGAAAATGGAGCAGTCTGAGCAAACGCAGCCCAGTCGACTCCACTCTGAATCTCTATGTTGCCCCAAAAGAAGCCAACCGAATGATCAACATTCTTGCTACTCCAAACAGGCTGAACTGCGTGTCTGAAAACTCTATAATCACCATCGACAGCAAACAACCGAAGCAATGAATAAGGAGAAGCTGTTATCCCAAAGTTCAACTTCCGGAGAGTGATCATTTTCCCCAAGCAGCATTCCTAGCTTTTTATTTCATGTTGAATGTTGGTTCACAAAAGAAACAATATTAGATATTTGTTATCAAGTTATTTTCCTTTTGTTAAAAAATGAAAAATTTAATAACAAGAGGAACCCACAGCCGCTATCTTTGGATACACACAAGGTAAATCTCCGTTTCCATGCAACAGCTTGCAAACGACACATCAGAGAGGTAACTCGCAGCTTGACCCAAAAGGCAAATCCCTTGCTTTTGCTGGCAAGGAGTTTCAAACTTGAGACCTCCACCGTGGAAGCCCCAACCCCAAACCACTCGGCCACCCCGAAGGGTCCTTTTGTTAAAAATTATTTTACCAAGTTTTTTTTTTTACATGCATGAATGGACAACTGATATAGATGTTTAGAGCTATTCTGAAGTCATGGATTTCCTATATGAGTTGATTCCAATTTAAGTGGCTAACACTTGCAATATAATGATAAAAATTGCAACTTTTTTACGGCATAACTCTTTTCTTCATATGAGCAAACATATTAACACAGGAACTAAACAAAAATGCACAATAACTTGTACAGAACATCACAATGAATCATACAAATTGGAGTTAATTTCTTTATGCAGAGAAAGTAGACACCGAGCTCCGTTCAGGTTCTACCATAAAGAAGCATACTGAAAATTATTATAAATCTTACTTGGTAGTAAACAAACCCTAGGGTTTTTCTTTGCCTTCGGGAGAGAGAGACACACAGGGGAGAGAAGAAAGACCAGTTTATGAATTTTCTTTTTTCTCCAACTTCCAATAAAAGCATTATTGATAAATTAATATAATTTTTTTTTTTCAAAAAAAGAAGCCCAATATTACTTTGATACCTTAACTAAAAAAAGTGTGCAATGGGGACTTGTCTCAACATGATTTAATTTTTACACTTTTGTTTATAAAATGCACTTAAAGAATGAGATTTATATGTTTCGAAAGAAAATGGAAACAATCTCTCTACTTCTATGATATAGCGATAAGGTCTGCGTACGATCTACCCTCCCCAGACCCTACTTGTGGAATATTACTGGGTATGTTGTTGTTGTTGAAAGAAAATGAACTGAAATAAAATTAAACAAGTCTATATTGAGAACTTGTTCCAATATTGTATTCTGATAACACTTTATTGAGTGGTATTCTGGTCTTTTTTCACCTTCCTATACATATCCACGACTTCCTAAGGCTATTTTCGACCTTAAAATACTTTTTAAGTGTATTCCTAATCACTTAACGCTTTTCTAACTCAAGAACTAGAAGGAGAAAAGAGAAGGGGCTAGGGTTGAGAGATTCTTCAAATCTTCCAAGAAATCGTTGTGCCACTGGTATGTGAGGCTCCCCACAAGTCGTTTTAAGTTTGATTTAGTGCCTATAGACTATCAGTTTTCACCCAAATTAAAGTATAAATTGAATTCAAATCTTTTTTTCTTATTTTGAGTAAATTCCTTTGAGTTATATACATATGTTATACTTTTTAAGTGAATTCTTGCAGTATATTACTTTATTGTCAAGTTAAGCTATAAATGTCAATACATAATATTTATATATTTATAACTCTAAAGAATTTATGAAAAGTTATTCAGTCCAAAAGTATGAATTGATTTAAAGAAATATCTCAGCATAAGTTGTACAAGTGGCTTATTTACTATACTATCTTTTGAGTATTGAACATCGGCGTGAGTACAAATTTAGATAACTCCAATCCCATAAACCACATAGCCAGTGTAAGATAAGATTGTACCAGATTGTACAACTCTTCATATGAGACTGATATGGCCCAGTTAGATGAATCCATAAGTCCAGTTTCGTCCTTACCCTAGCAAGGTATTGGATGGCTCTGGTAATGTGGCAAGACATTGTATCATCATGATGCTCATAGTGATGGTTCTCGATTAGAGAAACTTTCCAAACTAAAGCAAGAAATATTCATATGTATATTGAGTTGCATTTATTTATACATTAATCAGATATGTTTGCTTATATTGCATTAATTATGTTACTAAGTTATTTTTTGAGTTAAGTCTTTGAGTTTAATATCCTATCTTGAATTTCTATTTTGGTCGTTTTACATACCGTACATTTCACGTACTAACGCTCTTTGGTCTTGCATCATTTTATGATGCTGATTCATAAGTCTTTGAATTTAACATTGTCACGACCCAACCCATGGGCCGTGACTAGTGCCGATTGGGCACCCAAACAATACCAAATCAAACCCACAATTAAA
>JAOTQR010000079.1:2702386-2719067 GCA_025774065.1 Solanum ossicruentum
ATAATAAGCAAAATTAATATAGGTATTAGGGGGAAAAAAGTATCAACCTATATAACAGGTTAAACTATACTAATAAAGTAATTATTTATTTAATTGTGTCAATATCTATGAATTAAATTTTAACAACAACAACATACCCAGTAAATTCCATAAGTGGAGTATGGAGAGGGTAGAATGTACGCAGACCTTACCATTATCATAAAAATAGAGAGGCTGTTTCTGGATAAATTAAATTTTAACCAAAAAATAAAAGAATAAGACTCACATTTTTACTTTCTTATTTCTCGAAATATATAATTACCTTGTCACCGTAGAATTCAATCTGTCGAAAAATCTTATGATTTATCAAAGGCTTCTTTCTTATGAGGAAATATATTGCAAAAGGGATGTGCAAAAAATTGTACACCGCTCCTACTATCACAGCAAAATATGTATACCTGAAAAATAAAATAAAAAAGAAAAGTGACACATTATTTTAATAGTACAAAGGAGGGAGTAGCCGGGGTGGAGCTAAAAATCAAAGTATTATGAATTTAGATGAATTCAATAGTCGTAATTCAAACTATATGAATTGTATTAAAAATTTTATGAAATACACGTAATCATCAGAATCTAAATAAACCAATATTTGTTGTTAATAACAATAACAACATATCTAATATAGTACCACAAATGAAGTCTGAAGAGGAAAGTTGTTTTCGAAAGATCTTCAGCTCAACAACAACAAATCAAAGTAGCTATAGAAAAGAAAATACGATAATTAAAAAAATACATGTTTGTTAATAAGAGAAACAATATAGAACATCATCCAGGATTAAAAAAATAACAACAATAGATTAATGCGAAACAAGTCAAACAACAATCAAACAACTGCTGAATACATAATCTTTGATCGAAGAATATGCATTAAAGTCAGAAAATTAAGATATAAAAGGTCAATTATCTTAAAATTTAAAAATCACAAACTCCAAATCATAACTTCAGATAAGATCACAAAAACATTTTGGCAATGTATTCAAAATATCTGAGTCTTTAAATTCTGACTCTGCCTCGAATTACCTATATGAACGAAAATCATCATAGGTAAGTTTGGCCCCATTGCTAAAAGTAAGTTCACTAGTTTGCAACACACCCCATGAAACAACAAGAATGGCTATTGTTGCAACTCTAGCACCTAATGTAATTAATGGTATTTTTGATGATGAAGAAGAAGAAGAAGAAGATTTTACTTCAAAATTATATTGAGGATAATTAGACATTTTAATTGCCAAATTAACTCAAATATGACAATATTAATCCTTAATCTCATTGTCCTTTTTATACATAGTCTCTACAAGAAGCTTCTAGAATTAATAATTAAAGTGTGTTATATATGTTTTTAACTTTTTGTAAATGGATGGACGTTTGAGTAACAATATTGATCAAATCGAAAAAATGTCTTTTTTTAATAAATTTTTTAATTTCTTATAGTCATCTTCTTGTTGGATTTTTGGATATTCCATAGATAGATAGCTTTCAATTAAGTGTACTAGGTTGTATTATTTTCCTCAATTTGCCGGCTACGTTAATTGGAGCACAATAATAAATACTAAAGTTGTCGTCAAATAGTAATGAAGTCAGAAATTTTATTAACGGTATTTAAAATAAATTTTATATGTATATGAAAATAATTTTTGACCTATATACTTCTTATAATTTTTGATAAACATAGTATTTTTCAACTAACCATCCTTCAGTACTAGTGGTGTATCCATCAAGATAAGAATCATCAAAACATCAAATCATCTGATGTAAAGAGAGTTTTCGATACTAATTATTCAATTACAATAACTTGATTGGACGATTTAATGTATTATATCATATTATAGTACATTATTTTTTTAATAAATATAATATTCGAAATAATTTTCTTCATTACATAATATTACATATATTAACAATCTAAAGAATAAACCTAATAGAAAATATTGAATACTTGGTAGAATTATTATATAAAAGGTGGGATAATAGCTTATTTGGATGTTTGTTACCTATTATATTATATTGCATTACATTGTTAATTGTTAGTTTAAAGTATAATATTTGTTTTGATTGTAAATCGTATCATTGAATTCATTGTTAGTAGACAATGAAAAGTCTCATTTTGTATAATAACCGATTTAGTGTGATCATATCGTTACCTTATATATGTTTTTTCTCTTTTGGTCATTACCTGTTATTTGATAAAATATCCTATTTTACCATCTTCATTTACCTTTTTATAGTACTCTAACTCAGATCCTACTTTTCTTGTGAGTTTATCCTTCAAATTGTTCACGTATAAGATTATATAACAATCAAAAATGATACAATCTATTCAAAAATTGACACATTACAACAATATAATACGACATAATACAATACAATACAGTAGGAAATATAACAACTATCCAAATAAAGCGTAAAAGATAAAATAAAATAATTAAATAAGGAAAAAGTTACAGATATATACAGTTCGGCCAACTAGTTTACCTACATAGTTGAAATATATGCAACATACAGAATCATTGTCAACATATATGTTGTGTATATTATATGTGTGTGTATATATATACACATAAAATATACACTACCTATAAACTTTGTATATATTTTGTAAACTAGTTGACCCAAGTGTTTAAGGATGTAATTATCCCTATAAGTAAGCAGGTAAACTTTGATCAGAAACATCAAGATGTCATAATACATTGAAAAACTAGAAGATTTAACTCTTGTACTCTGAATTATGTGGAACTTGATAAGTTTGCAATTTGTTCCAAGAATTTATACCTTGTTAACAAATTGAGTTGCTTGTAAAACTCAAATAAATGCATTTGAATTTTTGTCTAGAAGTAAAAACTTTTAGTTAACATAGGACTACTTGAATGCATTGTATTTTGCAAGGGGGTTCCAAATATGAAAAAATAAGTTACAATTGTAAGAGGTACCACATAGAATACATTGTAAGTTTGCGACCAGCACAACTCTTCGGGGTGGTTCAGTGATTTGGGTTTGGAGGTCTCAAGTTCAAAACACCTTACCAACAATAGCAAGGGGTTTGTCTTTTGGTTCGAGCTCATCGCGTCGAGCTTGCCTAGTGTGGTTTATCTCTCCTATGTGATTTGCGAGCTATTGCATAGGAGCAGAGAAACTGTAAAAGGGAAGCCCGATCCATCTGCTAAACTCCTGTTATGTGCAAGGTTTAAGGAAGGACACAACTACAAGAGTCCATTATACATAGTCTTACTTTGTGTTTCTACAAGAGATTGTTTTCACAACTTGAACATGCGACATCCTAGTTGCATGACGACAGACTTATCAGTTAGACTAAGACTGCATGTCCTTCCATTAGCAGAAATTGTACATACATAAATATGGTTGAGCTATAGTTAGTTTATTACTATCAATATATGTTATCAATATCCACACACAAGACTCTGAAACATAGGACTTATATTGCAAAAAAGTAAGAGAAGTTGCTAACTAAGTACAAATGCAGATGAATACTTGCACAAAGAAAAGAAGAAAGAATTTTACATTCTTTTTATATTTTTCTCCACAACTAATCTTGAGGAAAAAGAACATCTTTCTCTTTTTTCCCTTTCGATTTTTTCGATTTGCTCTTCAGCCACTGTTGCTTGAACTACTTCCAGGCATAAGTTCTCTCAACATTGCCACAACTTGCAACATATTAGGCCTTTTTGATGCAAAATCCTCTACACATTGCATTGTTATCTCTAAGTACCTTACCATTTCTTTAACTTCTAATACTTCTGCTTCATCATTCCCTTTAGTCACTGATAACAATTCTTGATCAATCACTTCCATTGATTTCCCTTCTCTTACTTTCATTTTCACCCATCCTACCAAGTTTGTGTCACCAAAATCTTCTTTATCTGTTGGCCTTTTACCTGTTAAGAGTTCAAGGAGGACGACTCCAAACGAGTAAACGTCTCCCTTTGCAGTGCACCTAAAACTCTGATAGTACTCTGGTGGCACATATCCTGGTGTTCCGGCTAGTGTGGACACACTGAGGTGAGTGTCCAGCGCGCTAATGAGCCTTGCCATGCCAAAATCGGACACTCTGGCGTCCATTTCATTGTCTAATAGCACGTTGCTTGACTTCATGTCGCGGTGTATGATGTGTGGGATGCAATTGTGGTGAAGGAAGCAGAGTCCTTTGGCTGCCCCTCTGGCTATTTTTTTCCTTTCCTCCCATGTTAGGATCCTTCTATCACGCGTTCTTGTCTTCCCGTGTAGCATTTCTTCAAGGCTGCCATATTCCATGAATTCATAAACAAGAAGTCTTTCCTCCCCAACCTTGCAGTATCCTAAGAGGGGTACAAGGTTCTTGTGTTTGATCTTTCCTAATGTCTCCATTTCAGCCATGAACTCCCGGTCGCCTTGGCAACTTAACCTGATGAGTTTCTTGATTGCAACACTTGATCCATCCTTCAATGTTGCCTTGAAGACTTCTCCGAATCCTCCAGAACCGATGAGGCTTGCAGCTGAGAATCCATTCGTTGCCTCGATAAGTTGTGAGAATTTCAGCTTCCTAAGTTGTCTTTGGAAAGTGGCTACATTGATGCTTAACGGCTCCTTCTCTTTGTCAATCTTCCATGTCGAAGCTGCATAATTAGCACTGAGACTACTAAGCATTTTCACTCCTTCAGCCTCTCTTCGCCTTGCGCGCATAGCAATAGCCCAAACAATCAAAATGCATACTGAGGCAATGGAAATGAGAATTCCAAGAACAATGCTATTAGCCCAAGATGCAGCTGATCTCTTTTTTCCTCCTCCTCCGTCTCCATTCATAGTCGTGGCAGGTGAGCTATACTGGCAGGCGAGCAACGGAACCCCACAGAGTCCTGGATTGTTTGCATATTGGCTTGCAGGAAGTGTACTAAGCTGACCCCTTTGTGGAATTTCTCCTGTCAATTCATTATTCGACAAGTCAATTTGCACCAAGAAAGAAAGAAGCGAAAACGAGTCAGGAATTTGACCCTGCAATCTGTTATGTGATGCATCAAACACTCCCAAATTCTTTAGCCCTCCAAGTGTTGAAGGGATCTCCCCTGACAATTGGTTATGTGATATAACAAGAACTTGCAAAGCTATCATGTCACCAAATTCATCAGGGATTTTACCACGAAGCTCGTTGTACGAAAGATCAAGGTACTCGATAGTCTGATACCGAGTAAAAGCACTAAGAACCGGACCAGAATACAGCCTAGTGAAATCACAACTCTTGAGTGATGGAACCTGTAAAAGCCTCTCAGGATGAATCCCATAGAACTCGAGCAATCCTCCAACGCCTCTGCACGAATTGCCCACATTTCGAACAAACACCAATGTGTTACCTGAGAGAATTCCACTCAATGCTTTAGCTCCTTGCTGTCTGCCAAGTCGCGGTGGAATCTCTCCCGTTAACCTATTGCTGCTTAAATCCAGCCACACCAAGCTACTGCAATTGACTAACTCACCTGGAATCTCACCACTCAAGCTGTTATTTGCTAGTTGCAAAACAGCCAGCCTCGAAAGATACCCAAATTCTTTAGGAATCTCACCACTTAGTCCATTACTTGTGAGGGAAATCCATTCAAGATTACCACAATTAAACAATTCAACTGGAATTTTCCCACTCAAGTAGTTGTTATTAAGAATAAGATTCTTCAACTTGCTGCATTTTCCCAACTCCGCCGGTATGTTCCCTTCCAAACTATTGTACCAAGCTATAAGTTGCTCAAGATTCTCAAGTTTTCCCAGCTCTGATGGAATTGAGCCATTCAAATAGTTCAAGCTGAAATCGATTGTCTTGAGCTGTGAACATTGGGACAGTTGAGATGGAATTGGACCAGAGAGTGAATTATCTGGTGCTCTCAGCTCTTCCAATGACGCAGCTCCAGGGCATAAATCTGGTGGAATCATCCCATTGAGCATGTTGGAGCTGAAGTCTACGATGCGGAGTTTCTTGCAGAATGAAAGGGAAGCAGGGAAGGAACCAGAAATCTTGTTACTACTCATTTGCAAAGTCTCCAAAGAAGCTAAATTCTCGAGGATGGAATCCGGAAATGGACCGGTTAGATTATTGTTCGACAAATCAAGATTCACAAGGGAAGTACATGATGAGAAAGAGTTCGGAATTGAACCAGTAATGTTGTTGTTAGAAAACTTGAGTTCCACAAGTGAACTGCATGAGTTGCCTAACTCAGATGGGATCCAACCAGATAAATGGTTCTTGGAAATATCCAATCTTTGCAAGCTTTTAAGCTCACCAAAACAAGTTGGAATTGCACCAGAGAAATAATTCTCAGCCAAAACCACTTCTTGAAGAGATGTACAATTACATAGAGCAGAAGGAATTAAATCTATTATCTGATTCCCTGACAAATCGAGACGTAACAACGAGTTACAAGTCTCAATCTTGAGATCAGAAATTGAGCCACTCAGATTATTATAGTCCATTGCAAGATACTGCAACTTATCTGTATGCAACAACAAATTCTGAGGCAAAGAACCTGTTAAGTTATTGAAAGAAAGACTAACATATTCAAGATTTGGACATTTTGCAAAGAAATTCTCAGGTACAAAGCCTGTTAAGCCACTGAATGAAAGTTCAAGTTGCTTCAAACTATAAGGTAGCTGAGTCAAAGACGTCGAGGCATTTACATGAAACGAATTCGATGACAGATTAAGGACAGTTAACATGTCTAGAGAATTGAAAGGTGAAAAAGAAACCTCCCCAACAAGTTCAGATTGTTGAAGATCAAGACTTGTAACTCTTCCAAGACTATTGCAAGTTACACCTTTCCATGAACATGGATTATTTTTAAGCTGCCATCCTGATAAAACACCAGAAGGGTGTTTTTGAATCATGTTCTTGAACATCAACAGTGCCTCAGCATCAGTTTTAATGGAGGAAGCAACCGCGTTTTCGGATGCAAGAAACAAGGCAAAAGCCAAGAAAATGATCAATGTTAAATGGTTTGAATTGGTGTTGTCCATGATCAATAGATAGATAGAAAGATGAAAGAAGGAAGAAGAAAGATGAGAGAGCTTAGAGAGTAAGCTTTAGTGAGTGTTGGAAGATGATTGTGTTTTTTTGAGGGGAAAAAATGAATGTCAAAAGGAGCACAAAAGGAGTAAACACAGGGTGCTTACTATGATGAAAAAAAATTCCTCATGGTGCAAAGCAGAAGAGCTAACTTTTGAAAAAGTTGTCATCTTTCTTTTTTTTTAAAAAAAAAACAATTGTGCTTGTGTACAACAAGAACAACAACGCGGTGTAATCACACAAGTAAGATTCGGAGAAAGGGTATTCCATAAGAAGATCTTACCCCTACCTCGAAAAATAGAAAAACAGTTTTTGGTAGACCCTTAGCTCAAGTAAAATCGTGTGTGTTTATGTATTATCAAGTTTTTTTGTTTATTTTGTGCTTGTGTACAACAACAAGAACGACTCATTATAATCATACAAGTGGGCTTTTTTCGATAGACCCTTAACTCAAGAGGATAAGGCGGTATTATTGAACCAGACAAAAACTCACGGCACAACGCCCATTCACTTCGCTCGCTAAGAAGAAAGGGAGTATCTCCCAAAAGCATAAGTAAAAGCCTTTGTGTTTATGTATTATTAAGTTTTTTAATTTAATTTTGTGTTTATGTAGAATAATTACTTATTGTAATTCTATAAGCTGAGTCTGTAGAGAAGACGTTAACAACGTTTAAATAAAGGCATTTGTACTTGTGGTATTGTTAACTTTTTATTCAGCAATTTAGTGTAATTCTTCAAATGTGATACAAGGAGATAGCGTGTTCGCCGACCTTATTCATGACTAAAGTAAAAGTCTTTGTGTTAGTGTATTGTTAATTTTTTAAATGAAGATATTTTGTGAATGAAAAAAGGAGGGAACATAGAAGGAATAAAAAAAAGCAATGAATTGAAGTATTGGACTAAAGTCTTGGTAGGTGATGTAATTTAAAAGTTTTAAACCAATTATCTATTTTCAATTAATATTCTTTCTTCTTTTTTTTTTCTTGTAGGTCCATATAGTTAAAATACTCTAAGGATATAGAATCAAAATATTTTTCAAAGATTATATCTTGGGGTACGACTTTATTTAACCATCTTGAGTCGTATTATCAAACTTCTTTTGGATGAACTTTCAAGAGGTTAATATTTTTTTGATCTGTCAATGTTTAAAATTTGTATTAAAATTTAATTATTTCAAATTTATACCATATAGGGCATAGTGAGATGGGCCTAGATATACGCGCGCAGCCTTGCGCTCAAGCGGCGTCTGAGGCGTCCCATACCACTCCAGATTTGCCCGTCCGACTAGCGTATCGACTGGTTTCGCCCTGTCATGGGCTCATCAGAGAAGCGACAATAGCTCCAAACCAGTTGTGCCCTTCGTATGATCAACTCCCTTCATAGGTATGTTCTTAACAAGTGACAAACTCCTCAAACTTAATCGGGTCGGCATGCCTGAACTCGGCCAAGCCAATGCAACTAGGGAAGAACGCCTTATTGATAATGCCATCTCCCCTCTCCAAGACAGTTTGATTGTAGTCAGTACGTATGCTTCGATGCTGTAACAAGGTCCTCCCTGGTCACGAAAATAAGATCGTGACAATAGGGTCTCTAATAAATTTTTTTTTCATACTTAGAACTCAAATCTAATATCTCTGATAAGGGAGAAGCAACCCTATCTGTTGTACAATATCCTTTTGTGGTATAAAGAGATTAATTCTAACGTATAGGTGATAAATTTATCATTGTACATCTTTCTTTATATTTCAAAAATAAATAAATAAAAATCAGAATATATCAGAAAAATCGAAAAGGAGTCAATACAATTACCAAAGCCAGCTATTTTTTTTTAATCTAGAACTATCAATATCTAGCAAAATTATTTTTTAAAATTTAAATACTTGAATTAAAAAAAATTAAATATTTCAACTTTAATTTATCTGCAAATATTTGTTTTTAAAAAAATAATATTATGAAAGCATAAAATACGGGATGATTTGACTTTTGGTCAAAAGTGATATGTAAGGGACCACAGACAAAAAGGCTATCCAAATCGGTGCCGCTTTAAAAGAGGGAAAAAATCAATTAATTTTTTTTTTACTTATTTTGTTATTATTGTATTTGATAAACATGTAAAAAACAATTAAGACATTTATACATAATCTAATAAAATAATATAAAGATAGAAGAGGGTGAGGAATGAAAATAAATACAAAATGTAAATGAAATTTGTTTCCCTACTTTCCTTAAAAAAGTAATTTTTTTCATTTTTAACAAACTTATTTTTTTATAAAAATATTTTTTTAGAATTTTTGTTCAACCAAATTGTAGACATCGAAATTTCGTAGGACTCAACAAGATGAGTCCTGTTTCAGTCAGAGTTTCTTAAAAGATACTCAACCATAAACCTTAATTCATATCTATACAAAGGATATTATTTCAAGGGCATCTCAATATCCCATAGATCAAAATATATCATCCTAGAAATATCATGAGAGAAGAATAAAGGAGTAACAGATTTGTACCTACATGCTTATGAATAAAATTTTGTTTTTTTACATTTTATTTGTGATTTTTAAAATTTATTGCAACTGTGGAAAAATGAATACATGCTTATGAATAAAATTTTGTTTTTTACATTTTATTTGTGATTTTTAAAATTTATTGCAACTGTGGAAAAATGAGTACTTCAAGTCATGTCTTTGAGTTTCATCAAGTCTACACCCCGACAAGCCTCGAAGCAGGGGATATTTGTAGAAATCGAAATTTCGTAGGACTCGACAAGATGAATCTTACTTCAGTCAGAGTTTCTTGAAGGTCACTCAACCCTAAAACTTAATTTATGTCGATATAAAAGACATTATAAATATCTTATAGAGATCAAAATATATCATCCTGCATTCAAGAAATATCATGAGAGAAGAATCAAGGGAGTACCAGATTTGTACCCATATTGCTTAGGAATAAAATTATGTTTCTTCATATTTTATTTGTGATTGTAATTTATTTTTAATCACTTTAAAATTTATTATAAACACAAACATACAAAAAACATATATATCATACCAAATGCACTCTCACCGTATATGATATTCCAGCCAACCTATATAAATTATATATATGATATTAATTAATTATATTTATTAGCTATTTTTTTAATTTAAGGAGTTGAATTGACTTATATTGTTTGGATTAATTCATAAACCAAAAAGATTTAAATTAAAAAGGGAAAATAAAAGAAGTGCATTTGATCCAATGTGAAATGTGTCATATCTTGTCAGTGAGCGTGAGAATGTTCTCTTTGATCTCACAGAAATTCTTTGCTTTATGTACTTAATAATTATATATACCAAGCCCCAAAAACTTGAGTGTCGAGTTCGAGTTCTGAAAATATTTATTTTTAAAATTTAAAAGTGTTTTTTTTTTTACTTTGATATGTTAAAAGAGGTATATTTATATATTTTACTAGGTTTGGATCAATATTTTCAAAAATGTTTTTAGAGAGAGTCTCGGAACAGAGCGTATTAACATTTTGTTTGGATAGTTGTTATGTATTGTATTGAATTGTATTGTATCGTACTGTATTGTTTTAATGAATACAATGTTTGGATAGATTGTATTGTTCTACGTTGTTATATAATGTCATATATCTATAATTTGAATGATGTCTATAAGAAATTATAGGATATGTGATAGATAATATGAAAAGACATGATGAATGATAAAATAAACTATTTAATAATATAAATAAAGTAAAAAATGAGATATTAAAATAACAACCTAACTATATCAAATCGATCGCTAGACAAAATGGATCTTTTCATCGTTACCTAACGATGAATTTAAACGATACAATACAATAGAATTTAAGTAACAAACAAAACAAATATTGTATTTAAACTAACAATATAATACAACGAATAACAATCATCCAAACAAGGGGTAAAAATGCTTCAGGGCGTAAATTGAAGGCACAGATTCATAGAGTGTAAAAATGTAAGTCCGGGTGTAAAAACGAGAGCACTTTAGACGTTCATTTTGATTTTTATTATTTTAAAAATATTTTTACTATAAAACATCTTTTTATTATGTGTGTAATTGATATTTTTATACTTTATCAATATTTTCAAAAACGTTCTTGGAGCAAGTCTCGGAATAGGACGTACTAAAACGCTCCAATGCATAAATTGAAGACATAGATTTATAGGATGTAAATATATAAATTTGGGTGTAAAAAATATACTTCGTACGTTAATTTTTATTTCTAAAATATTTTTTTTATAAATCATATTTCTTATTATGAGTGTAATGCTATCATATTTTAATTTTCAGGTTGTACAATATTTTCTCAAAGTAATTAAAAGGGTAAAAGTTCCATATTAGTTATGATGCAAAAATTAATCACATTTAGGGGTTGTTAATAATACAACAACCAATTTCTTCCAAATTAATTGATGTTAAAATATATAGAGAAAATAAAATAATTACTCAAATTAAAAGAATCTAATGATGATCCAAATTGGAATTTATTCAAATCTAATTTACTATGCTTTTAGTAAATATATATATAGTGTCTAAGTAGGCCCTCACAACTTCTATGGAATCATTAACATAGTGCAAAGGCTTGATATAAACAATAATAAAAAAGCTAATTTTAATTAAAAAAAATATAATTTTTTTTTAAATTTTTTAAGATAAAAATTATGATGAGGGTCCACAAAGCAACAACATCAATGATCTCTTATGGTTAATGGCATAGGTGGCTATGATCCCCTAATTTTTTTTAAAAAAAATTTGCCACCTTTTTTTCCTACTTTTTCTTAACTAGTGATTAAAATAAATGGATAGTTAAATAAAGGAATAATATCATTTTTGATCCCTCAACTATGGGTAAATCTTAGTTATGATCCTTGTAATATCTGACTAAGTACGTTTCATTTTTAATAAGATAAGATGTGTTTTCAGCCCTTTCTAGGTAGGAATAAGAAGGAGAATGTTGGAGTAACTGGTAATGTTACTATCATTAGAGTAGGAGGTCATGGTTCGAGCCTTGGAAATATCTTTTGGCAGAAATGTAATTAGGTAAGGCTATATACAGTAGGTCATTGTGATCAGATTCATCTCTGAACTAGAATGCGCATAGCGTGAATTTTAGTCCGGACTTGCCCTTTCTTTTATATAGAGATAAGAAGGGGAATCTTGGAGTAAAGTTACTGTCATGTGATCAGTAGGCCACAGGTTCAAGTCTTGTAAACGTCTTCTGACAAAAATGCAAGATAAGATTGTGTACAATAGACCATTGTAATCAGACTCTTCCTCGAACTCTGTGCATAACGAGAATTTTGTTACACCGAACTTATCTTTTTATTTGTATAGGAATAAGATGTAAAAATGTGTTTTTGGCCCTTTTGCATAGGAAAAAAATAGAAAAAAAAAATGTATGCAAGATTCAAAACCTTGTGGTTTCTGTTGTAAAGTTAACTTTTCACCAGCTGTTTACTAGCCCCACAAACATTAATTTACTTATTATATCTTTCAATATATATTTTATACTATTGCAAGATCAGCATGCTTGGGATCCTTGGACCATTGATATTGTGTGGCCTCTTTTCTGGATTTTTTATAAAAAATATTTTTAAAAAAACATAGACCTTAATTATTACTACTGTTTGTTAACATCCAATGAATCTATATGTATTTGAGAGCATGCACAGAATTTGATAACATTTTAAAATGTTTATGTTATGACCAAAAGGATCTTGTGGTGTATAGGAATTGGGAAATCAAAATAAATCACAAATACACTAAAGTTATACAAATAGGTCATGAATTTAAAAATGGATTATTTTTACACTAAATTTATTTTAGTCTATTTTTAAATTCATGGCCTATTTGTGTAACTTTAATATATTTGTGACTTATTTTGATTCACAATTCTGATGTATAGCTTGTTGTTACACTCACTTCCCATGGAAAAATAAATATGATTTAGTTTTATGTTTAATATTTGTGCTACTAGTAAGCTAGTTCATGAATTTAATACCTTATCTAATGTCTTTTTGGATCATGAGTCGCTCATGTGAATTGATTCGATCCAATTTTACTTGATTCGTGAGTTATGAATAAATCAGGTGTTAAATTAAAAGATGAAATAGTTAAACTATAATTGTCCAATACTTATTATTCAATTTCTTTTTTTTAAAAGAAGAAGGAAAAATTATTTAACTGTCCAATCACTCTCCTATTTTAAGGGAAATATGCGGTCTTCTATTGTAAGTGGAAAGTTTTTCAAACGTTACTTGAAAAGAAAAGAAAAATTACGCAACAGTAAGAAAAATATAAAACAAAAAGGACTTTGATCTAATTTCCTAGATTCATTAACATATACCTAAGAACATTTAGTTTGTAGACATCAATCCAAATTTTCTGATGAAACTGAAAGAAGATCTGAGGTAAAATCACTTGATAGCAATAACAATCCTACATGTTTATGATGGAATACTTAGAATTTAGAATTTGGACTATATAATATCGAACCTTAATATTAGGTTGATCATGAATAAAATATCGCGATATTTAGAATATGGATTATATAATATGAGACTTTAATATTTTATACCAAGTATATAGGTAACTTTAGACAAAATTACTCCTAAAAAAATACTATTATTGTATAATATAATTTTACAAATTTATAGTATAATTGAAGTATAATATTTTGAAGAAATGAATCTTGAATTTCAAATATGAAAAATAAGTTTAAATCAAAAGATTGTTACTAGAAAAGCTTGAAAACATGGTAAATATGTTTGAAGTGCAATTATATATATGTCCGATCAATTTTCTACCAAAAAATTCTAATTGTAATCATAATATGTCTAAAGTTTGATATTTTGAAGTTCACAACTTTAGTACACAATTTTTAGAACTTCAATTTATGTATAAAATAATTTCAAAATGGGATATATTTCTATTTTAAAGAAAATTAAATCAATTATAATTTAAATAATGATCCCAAAATAAGGTAGATGTGTCAAGTGACAGCACAACAAAAAGATTCATGCCATTTTATTAAGATAAAGTTAACTACCATCGTAATTTTGAATTGAGAGTGGTTAATTAGTAATAAAATTCGAAATTCAAAAATAAAATGAATTTTTAAAGTAATTTAGAATTATTTAAATCACAATTATTGTAATTTAATGGACTTCTAGAATTATATATAAAGTTTAAGACATAATTGCAATTGGTAACAAGATATAAATGGTCCTTGCCAAAATATATATAGTAATGGAAAAGTTCAGAAAAATTATTTCAAAAATTTAAAACAAGATCTGATTAATTTTTTTAATTCTGAAAAAGATGCCTTGAAGGCAACAATTTAGTTTATAATTTGTATCAAATTACACATCTACAATTGAAAATAAGGATAAGAGAGAATTGAAGTTCGAAGAGAGAAGTATTGAGAATATTCGTGAATTTGACGTGGATTATTAGTTTTGTTTACAATCTTAAAAACATTATTTTACGTGACTAATTCAACTTAAATACACTCTTAGTCTTATAACATAGCTGAAATACACCTCTAAATTCTCGCTAAATTCAAAAGTGCTTTCAACACCTTTTTTGACTTTTTATTAAGAGCCTCATGCTCCTAAATTTTGAGTTGGATCACGATCGAATCTCAATTTCAGTGTTGAATCCCGAGATAGGTGTCAGAGTGGGTTTTTGTATTGGGTGTTGAGGTCGGGATTTCAGATTAAGAGTCGAAGTTGGGTTCCAGATCAAGTATTAGAGTAAGTCTTAATCGATTGTTAGGGTCGAATATTAGGAATGGATCTCGGTTCAAAAGCAAGGTCTCATTGTCGGGTGCGTATTCAGACTTGGATCCTGAACTGAGAATTGGAGTGGGGAGTCAAGAGCCGAGGTCAAATCTATGTTCACAAGTTAGGTCCAAGTCTGATATTGGAGTTAGGTCTCGAGTTGAAAGTTAGAGTCAGATCTCGTGTGAAATATTAGGATCAGGTAGAGTCAGATTCCACTTCAGAAATCGAGTGCAGGGTCTAATCTCAGGTGAAAAGTTGAGTCCTAATTCGAGATTCAAATCGGTCATATTACCCCCCCCCCCAAATCTATTTTTTCGTAATTTAATGCACATTATTTATCGTTAACCATATGCCTAGATTTTTGTGTGTAATACACACACGGATCCCAAATGCCACATACACAAAGAAAACGCATCAAATTTCGAAGAAAATAAATTCGGGAAGATAATATGATCAAGTTAAAATTTTGATTATAATTTGGTGATACTTGTGCATTTTCTCTATAATTCACATTGATTATAACTAATTCTAATTACTTTCTTGAAGGTCCTACTAATATCTAACATATATATCATTCATACTTAGATAATTTATAGTGTGAATATAAAGTTGGATTATATTTTGACCGTTTCAAAAGTGTTACCACATTCCTATCCATTTAATCATTATGATATTTATTATTACAAAAAAAAAATTGTGTGTAGTGGACCCTTCAATAAAATAAAATGATTGGATTTATGAGTGGATTTTTCCACACAAAATCTTCTTAAATCTACCCAAAATTGTACTGTCGATTTTCTTGACGTCAAAAAGAATATACATATATTGACTTTGAATTAAGGTATTTAATTTCCACGTTATTGTCAATATATTTGAATTAATTCCTCTCAAAATAGAATGAAAAATTACTCAGCGATAGCGTAGAACTTCAGTAAATTCATACAGTAAAACAAATTACACAATAAATCATATTCTTAATTTGTATTAAGAAATATACTGAATATATACATATTATTAATTTAGGCCTAACAATTTAAAAGAATTAGAATCTCAAACTTATAAATTTTAAATTTTGCCTCTGCTTCTACATTTTTAAACCCCCAAACAAAATAATGCGTACCTACTAACAAGTTTAAATTATTCGAAAATTTTAGTTAATAATATAATTCACTTTCATTTGAACTTTGTAATTGAATAATTAAAACCTTTCATTTTTAAATATTAATTTAGACCTAATAACTTAAAAGAATTAAAATCGCAAGCTTATAAACTTTAAATTTTGATTGTACTCCTGTATCTTTAAGCCCCCAAACAATATAATGTGTACTTAGTAACAAGTTTAAATTATTCAATAATTTTATTTGGTAATATAATTCACTTTTGTTTGAACTTTTTAATTGAATAAGTAAAGCCTTTCATCTTTAAATATTAATTTAGACCTAATAACTTAAAAGAATTAGAATCGCAAACTTATAAATTTTAAATTTTGTTTTTGCTTCTGCATCTTTAGACCCCCAAACAATATAATGTGCACTTAGTAACAAGTTTAAATTATTAAATAATTTTATATGGTAATATAATTCACTTTCGTTTGAACTTTTTAATTGAATAATTGAAACCTTTCATCTTTAAATATTAATTTAGCTCAAACTTACAAACTTTAAATTTTGGTTCGCTTCTGCATCTTTAAACCACCAAACAATATAATGTGTACTTAGTAATAAGATTAAATAATTCAATAATTTTATTTGGTAATATAATTCACTTTCGTTTGAACTTTTTAATTGAATAATTGAAACCTTTC
>JAOTQR010000079.1:2796784-2808254 GCA_025774065.1 Solanum ossicruentum
ACTTTCTCACTAAAAAATGTTCGATGCCTATTTTTATAAATATTTTATTTTGATTGAAAAGTGAGAAAGAAAAAATATTAATAATATTTTTATATGAAGAAAAAAAGAAATTACATCATTATTTCAATGAGAATCTGATTCTCAGCAAATATTATCCCAATAAATTGATTCAATAGAAAATAAATAGAAAAAAAATATATTTTATAACATAAATTTTTTATTAATTCAAGATGAAAAAACCTTTTATTTTTAGTAGTGTCTGATCATATCTCACAATAGAGAAAAATCAATAAGAGGAACAAATGATAGAGATAAAAAAGAGAAAAGATAGGGTGTGGGGGTGGAGGGTATTAT
The DNA here is from genome assembly GCA_025774065.1 of Solanum ossicruentum. Taxonomy (NCBI): domain Eukaryota; kingdom Viridiplantae; phylum Streptophyta; class Magnoliopsida; order Solanales; family Solanaceae; genus Solanum; species Solanum ossicruentum. The sequence goes on from JAOTQR010000079.1 coordinate 2,797,139, forward strand.
GGATATGTGTTTGTCAATGCATGACATCTAAGGTGGCAACATTAAACCTAATCCGTTCAGTCCACCTAATTCATATTAATCGTTCTATTTATTAGTTTAATTCATTTGAAATTAAGTTGATATGTCATTCGAATTGACTCTACAGAGATCTTATCAAAATATTTCTAAAACTTTTTTTTAAAAAAAAACTTGTTATATTTTATATAGCCATAATAAAAAAAATATAATTTAATTAAGTACTAAAATATCAAAAAAATAAATAAAATAAGTAAAATAATTGAGTAAATATTGGACCGAATTAAGTCTTAACCCTCTCTATAACCCATTTTGACCCAAACTATTTTGCTCCAAACAAATTCAGATTGTTAGTCTTCACCCGTTTACTGTCTTGATCAATTATGATTCGACCAGCCCAATAGACACCCCCCGAAAAATCACCAAGAGGGGAAAATGATATAGATGAAAAAGAGAAAGGATAAGGGGTGGGGTGGGGGTTCAGGGTATTATGGATATGTGTTTGTCTATGCATGACACCTAAAACACATATAGAGGAACCTCACATAATTTTTTTTCTTGAAACAATTTCATTTACTAGCAAAGAGTTAAAGGAGAGAGGGAGAGGGAGAAACACAAAAACAAAAAAAAAATAGTTCACATATATATCATGGGATGAATATTCTCTTAATTCCTCTTACTCAAGTCTCACTCACTTAATTTTAAGTTCTTGATTTTCTTCTCTTTGGTTAATCAATTGGTGAGTTAATTTTCTTTTTTTTCTACAAAAAAAGTAGATCAAGATCAAGAGGAAATTGAATTAATTAAATCAAACAAAAGGTTTGTTGAGTGAAGCTTTATTGAATTTAATTCTTTTTTCTTCAACTTTTTTGGTTTAATTTCTTGATAATTTTTTTTATATAGATGGCTGGAGGTTCATCAACATCATCATCTATGTTTTTTGGAATGAGAGGAGAAGAATTAATTCAAAATCAACAAGAAAATCTCCTTCAAGCACCAACAAAGAAAAGAAGAAATCAACCAGGCACACCAAGCAAGTATCTAATTAATTACACTAATTTTTATTTATTTATTTTTGTTTAGTAGAAACATAAGAACAAGAAAGAACACTAATTTATTTCCTTCTTTAATTTTTTTTATATCAATCTACAAATAATAATTTATAACTCAAGTTCAAGTTTTACCTTAAATCTTTTTTTAGGGAAGCCCTAATTTGATAGGGTCTTCAATTCCTTTTTTTTTTTTTTTGCAAGAAAATCATCCTTTCCAATAATGGACTATATGAGATAGAGAAGACGAAAGAAACCGACTAAAAATTTGAACTGCTTGACTAATCCCTTCATATATAGTTCAGTCATTAATGTCGGATATATAGTTGAAATCAATGAGAAGTGCAAATCGTGACTTCATTTTTAAGCTTTCACCATATATATATAGATGATGAACTATGAGGGAAGTGGAACGAAAATGGAAACAGAAAATTGTTCATTATTGATCCTTTCATAGTCCATTTGTTTTTTAATTTTGTAAATTTTTGTCCATACATAAAAGAAGATAAACTTTATTACTAATAATTTGTCTTTTTTGGGGGAATTGTGGTGGGATGAACAAGTCCAGATGCGGAGGGGATAGCATTATCACCAAAGACCCAAAATGAGATAGAGAAGGCGAAAGAGATTGACTAAAAACTTGAACCGCTTGACTAATCCCTTCATATATAATCCATTCATTAATGTTGGAATATATAGTTGAAACCAATCAAAAGTGCAAATCGCGACTTCATTTTTAAGGTCCCACCAAATATAGATGATGAACTATATGAGGGAAGTCAAAGGAAATTTGAAAAAAGAAAAATCATTCGTTCTTGATCCTTTCATACTTCATTCATTCTGAAATCCTATTACTAATAATTCGTCTTTTTTTTTTTGGATTGTGATGGGGTGAACAGGTCTAGATGCAGAGGTGATAGAGTTATCACCAAAGAGCCTAATGGCAACAAATAGATTCTTATGTGAAGTATGCAACAAAGGTTTTCAAAGAGAACAAAACTTACAACTCCATAGAAGAGGACACAATTTGCCATGGAAATTAAAGCAAAAAAATACAAAAGAAGTTGCAAAAAGAAAGGTGTATGTTTGTCCAGAACCAACATGTGTTCATCATGAACCAAGTAGAGCACTTGGTGATCTCACTGGGATTAAAAAACATTATTTTAGAAAACATGGTGAGAAGAAATACAAATGTGAAAAGTGTTCAAAGAAATATGCTGTTCATTCTGATTGGAAAGCACATACAAAAACTTGTGGTACTCGTGAGTACAAATGTGGTTGTGGCACTCTTTTCTCCAGGTACGAAACTTCGTCACTAATCTGTTGCTAAATTACTCGTAGTTGTATCATAATTATGTGACTATACTCATAAAAGTTGTTTGTTCGTTGCTAATTCCTGTTTCATCGCTAATCTATCACTGAATTACTCATAATGTGATTATGTGACTACAGTCTTAAAAGTTGTTTGTTCGTTCCTAATTCCTGTTTCATTGCTAATCTGGTTCTGAATTACTCATAGCTATAATGTGATTATGTGACTACAGTCTTAAAAGTTGTTTGTTCGTTGCTAATTCATGTTTCATCGCTAATCTGTCGCTGAATTAATTACTCGTAGCTATGACATGATTACGTGACTATAGTCATATATAGACGTTGTTTGTTTGTTCCTATTCTTATCTGTCGCTAAATTACTCGTAGCTATAAGATGATTATGTGACTATAGCGGTAGAAGTTGTTTGTTTGTTGCGAATTCCTATTTTTTTAGCAAAGTCGTTTATCTATCTTTTCTTAAAAAACTTTTTTCTCTTGGTCACCTAAAAAGAATAGGAATTAGTTATGAGATTCGTCACTAAATAGATCATAGCTAACAAGAGTTTTTGATGATTTAATATTGTTGATTCGTCGTTAAATAGGATTAACAACTGGTTTTTGTTGTGCTGTTTGTCGATCGTTGATTGATGTTCTTTTTAAAGTAGGGAACTCGTTTATCTATCTTTTCAGTGAACAAATTTTCTAAGTATTGTCGATTTTTAGGCATGAAAAATCGTCTGTCTGTCTTTTCAACGAACAAATTTGACTGAGTATTGTAGACTTTTATGCACGAAAAATCAGAATTTAGGGAACTGTTTTTTTAAATGTTGTAGTCAGTCAAACTGTGTTATATAAATAACGTAAGAGAGAGTATATATTTTTCTTGAAGTGCTTAGTTTTGTTATTCTTTTTTCTCGTAAGATTTTGAGTCGTGTCTGGATTAATTTGATAGTGTGACTGATCATCCTTTTCGAATCAATTATTAAATATTTGAAATTTGAATTTTGGCTTTTATTGTTTTATTTTATTCGTGATAGTCTAGTTGTTAAATGATGAGACTTTTGAATTAAGCTTTGGCATCTTTTTATTTGTTTTTTTCCCAAGGTAATGAAAAATGGGGAAAAGTTTTCTACATCTTTTCTTGCAGTTACAAGATTCTCTTTTTAAAAATAAAATAAAATAAAATCTTCACTTTTTTTCTTTTTTTTTTCTCTCTGGTATTTTTTTGTTTTTGTCTTTGGATCTTTACTGGCATACATAATGTGTACACGTGAAATTATAAAAACTTTATCATATTTTTTTTGTCTTTTTTGTTTAATATAAGGCTTTAAAATAAATAAATAACAGCTGGTTTATTTATATATCTATATATATAATATATAATATATAAAATGACATATATAATAAAAGATTAAAATCATGATGAAATTATATTTTTATCATAATAATTGATTTATTAGATTAAAAAAGGATCGGAAGATGTATAAATTTTTTTTGCTTAAACCTTGTTTTTATTTTAAAAGAGAGAGCTTTGATCAGAGGGGGCTCGGATCGGCAAAAAAATATATTAATTATATAAGATTAAAATAATTATATATATATATATATAAAATAGATATTGAACCCATTCGACTAATTCATGTGTTTATTTTTTTAAATTTTCAACTCCTTAATTAAAATTTTGAAAACACCACTGACTTTGACGACGAACAAAGTGTTCTGTTGTTTTATTTCGAAATTAATAATCTCAAAATTGTAACTCTGCATAGAAATAAAATATTAGGGTATAAAAAAATAATACTATTACAATTATAATGTGCATAATTTTGAAATTATTAATTAATAAATTTTTTTTATTCCACCAATCAATACTTTCTCTCTTTCCTTGGAAGTATCGTCCTTTTTTACGTTACATTTTAACCATTTCAAGTTATAATTATAAGGTTTTGTTCTTTTCTTAATTGGTTGGCTACATTATAATATAATATAATTCTTAACTCTTCTGATTTTTTGCAGTTTATACCCATTTCATGATAACGTTTTTGACCACTTTTTCAATATATAATGCTCCCTCCGTTCTATTTTGTATGACACCGTTTAATTTGATATGATATTTTTACAAAAAAAAAAGAATTAAATACATTTGAAATTTATAATCTGAAATAATCTTTAAATATTTATTTAGCTGTAAATTCTTTTATTAAGAATAAAATAAAAAAACTTAAAGCAAAAAAGAATATTTCTAATTATTTAGAGAGATATTCTTTTTAAAACAAACAAAAAAAAATTATGTAAAATGAGATAGAGAGAGTAGTCTATATAAATTTAAAATTTAAAGTCTATAAATTTAAAATAGATATCTATATGAATTCAAAATGGAAGTTTATAAATTTAAAATAGAAGTGAGTTTATATATAGAAAGTGAGAAATAAATATATATTTGATTTTTTTTTCAATTTTATGTGACATCATTCAATTTGATATAATATTTTAAAAAAAAGAAATATGTTTGGAATTTGTAATCTGAAACAATTCTTAGATATTTGTATGATTGTAAATTATTATGATTTTAGTTGTTTTGAGGTATTTATGTGTTGTAAATTAATAATTTATAAATTATATATATATATATATAGCTGTTTCATTTATTGAAGATCATATCCCAGACATTTCACCTTTTTAATTTGACCATTAATTTCCCAATATATTCTGTTGCATTTATTTATTTGTTTATTATTTATTATGAAAAGTTCACATCATTCATTTCCCAATTTTGGCAAATTATTCTTTGACAATCTTAATTATGTTTCTGTCAAATCTGACCAATTTAAATTTATATTATATATTTTATCTACATTTTTTTAGTCATTTTCAAGTCAATTTATTTTACTAATTTAGGTAAATTTAATTGTGTGTTAATCATATATTACATAAAAAGTTTTTACTTAGACTAGCTAAAGACAATGTTCTTGTATAGTAGTTGTTACAACAGTTTACAATTTGTTAATTTTAGCTCTAAATACAATTTTGAAATAGACCTAATTTTATTTTTCAAGTTATTAACCTCACTTATTATGAATAACTATATATGATAAAAACATTTGGATTGAACATTAGGGTCTTAATTTGATTCTTATTTATTTATTTATTTGGTCATTGCAATTTCAACTACCTACTTCATCTAAATTGGTATCTATTATTTTTTTCTTATTTCTTTTTTACTTTTTTTAAATTATACATAGCGGAGTGGAAGGGAGAATGGACGGGGAGAGACAGACAGATTTAGAAGTTTTAAAATGTAGGGTACTTCAAAAAACAATATTTTAGTGAGAATATCATCATTTTTTTTAGATAAATAACTTAACATTCAATCAAGTGCATCATTTATCTTATTGGAGCATGAATAGGTTCACATGCACTACAATATCTATACTAAATTTATCGTCGAGAGAGAAGATTACAACCAACAAGGTGTTTAAGAGTAATCGACCAACTACGCTACTAAAATTCTCCTCCTTTTTTTTAGCTTGAGTTTGTGTATTATTTTTTGGAATTTTATTTTGTATACATTAACATCTTACATTTTCCTTCTTTTTTCTTTTACATCATATGTACAAATACATTTCATATTGTCAGTACACATAGCTGAACCTTGATCCTGTATATCTTTTTGTCGTGTTTACACAGGCGCGACAGCTTCATCACACATAGAGCCTTTTGTGATGCCTTGATTCAAGAAAATGCAAGAAGCATTGTTCAACCTAGCACCTTGATGAACACCCTTGGCATGAACAATAACCAATATTTATATGGAAGTAGTAGCAACATAAACATAGGGAGCTTCTCCAAATTGGGCTCCAATGACAACAACATCATCACAAAGACTACAACTTCTACTATTGGTGTTCACTTTGATCAACATCATGACAACAACCTCATAGGGTCAAGTACTACTTGTTTCCTTCAACAAACAAATCAAGATTACAATGCCAACAACAACAATATCAAGCCATCAATGGTCCATGGCCTAATGCAACTTCCTAATCTTGATCAAAACATGAATTTGTTTACCAATAGTGGAATTTTGGGTGATCATAATAATATAAGTTGTTCAATTCCATCACTTTATGGGGTACAAGTACTTGAGAGTAGTAGTACAACTTGTTCAGCTAAAGGTCCAATAATGTCAGCCACAGCATTACTACAAAAGGCAGCACAAATGGGATCTTCAAGTACAAGTAATATTAGCACAAATGCCTCATTGTTCAAAGCCTTTGGAAGTACAAGTGGTGGTTCATCATCTAGTGGTAAACAATCTGATCACCAAGCTTTCAACTTTGGGAGTGAAATTACAGGTATGGTATAATTAATTCTTAGTATTTGATGTCTAAAAAGGAATCGATTCTATTCGGTGTTTGACTCAAAGAACTGTCCTTTAAGTTTATGAGTTTTGAATTCTAGAAAAGGAACATATTGAGTTTTGAATAAATTATTTAGACACATTAAGCCATTTTTTTGATGCAAGTACAAGAACTGTCCTTTAAGTTCATGAGTTTTGAATTCTAGAAAAGATAATTTACTGTGTTCTGAATGAATTCTTTGGACACATTAAGTGATTCTTTTAGCGCAAGTACAAAGGCTTTGGTCAAAATTATTGATTTTGTCAAAACTATTATCAGAATTGTAGCTTTGTCCCGTTTTTGATTGAACCCATTATTTATATACTCCATTTATCTCATTTTCATATGACAATTTCCTTTTAATTAGTTCCAAAAAAGAATAACGAGCGTGTTATTTCAATATAAACTAATTGGAAACTTCATATTTTACCGGTAATAACACTATTTTAAGGCTATAGAAATATCTATGACATGTTTCAGATTGTGAGTTTCGATTTTCTTTCTTTCCCAAATTTCATGCATAGTCAAACACATACAATCATGTATATGTTGATTAAGACGTGAAGATTATAACGTTTGCTTCTGCTTGTTGAAATTTCTGACTCTGCCATTAATTATGAAAACCACTTTGCATGACCTAGTAGATGGTGGCTTCAATGCTTATGAAGATGGATCACATGAAGGGTACAACACAAGAACCAAGTTAAACTTTGAGCAACATCAAGGTCCACCTCAAAAGAAGCAATTAACAAGAGACTTTCTTGGAGTTGGGAAGATAGTAAGAAGTATGAATGGGAGATTTAGTACCCAAAGAGAACAACAACAAGAAGATAATGGATTGAACATGAGCTCATTATTGGATCCAGAGAGAAATCAAATCCAGCAAAGTTTTGGAAGTGCTACCAATTTTCAATGACTAGCTTGTTCAAGAAAAAACATGAAAGTTAAAGGAAGATGGAAGGAATTAAGCACAAGAAAGTAAAGGTAAAAGTTTCAATTTAGTTCATTATTAATTGCATAATTGATTCTGAGTAGTTTAATCGAGATCAGAAGTAAATTGTGTAAAGACTTTGATGGCATGTTTGGACAAGCTTTCACAAGGTTAAAATGTATTTTTAAAAAGTGGGGGTTTGACCAAACTTTTGGGAGAAAATTAGTATTCCTGGAGAATATATAATAGAAGTTGTTTTTCAGAAGTTAAAAGTTTTTTCTTTTCTGAAAATAATTTTAGAAAAAAATAACTTAAAAGAACTTTTAAAATCCTCGTCAAGCACTAATTGATGCTCAAAAGTATTTTTTAAATTTATTAGTCAAACACAATTTTTTTTTAAATTAAAATTATCTTTTAGGAAAGCACTTTTTAAAAATAAATTGATTTTAGAAGCTTTAGCTTAACACTTTATAGTTCTGTAAATTGTTCTAGTTCTAATTATAATTAGCAACTACTCCTTTGATGTTTTTATATGTGCAATATATATCCAAAGATGTTTTAAATGTCAAATATGGGTTATAGGACATGCGAGTTTTTGACATAACACTCATTTGACACTTTTGTATTCGAGAATTAACAAATTTGACTTTGCATTATTCACAAAATTTTAAGTCTTCAATTTCAACTCAGGTTATTCGATAATTTTCATAAGTAAAATTCTTTAATTGTATATAGTGTTATATTAGTACATATTTAGATTATTCTTTTAATAGGAATTTTCGACTCAATCTAAAAATAATAATTTTATGCTAATACATTTCTGATGGAGAGTTTGGTAGTATATTTATTTCATTTGGTTAACATTAAGTGGGTTTTGAGATGAGGGTCCTTGGAAACAGCCTCTCTACTTTTATGAGGTAGCGGCAAGGTTTGCATACAATCTACCCTCCTCAGACCCCACTTGTGAGATTTCAGCTATATTTTCAACTATATTTTGCAGGTTATATATGTATCTATGTTTGGAAGGAGGAGAATTTCAAGATGAAGAAAAACTTTCTTTGTTGTTTCTTTAGTTTTTGTTTTTCCTTTTAATTGATTAGACTTTTTTGTTTTCCTTTTTGTTGTTTTTATATTTAATAGTGCTCTCTCTTTAGTTTTTGAGAAAAGTAGGCCAAGACATGGACAATGTATAGCTTGAGAAAAAAACTCTTAGATCTAAATGTATATATGTAATATGTTGAGTTTTCTTAGTTCTTTTAGTGTGTTATATTTATTGTAGTAAACAATATATATTTTATGTTGAGAAAAAATAATAAATTGAAAAAAATATATTGTAATCATAGTTGTTTTTATAATGTAATGGGGTTTTACTTTTTGCGAATTCTTTGATTCTTATTTTGAAAATAATTTTTAGAACTTCTTAGCTTGATCTTGACCTAGATGAATTTGATCCTGAATGTGAGTTTGAGTAATCGTCACGAATACTTTAATAACAATCACAATAAATATCTCATAAACAAGTAACTTCGATCTTGAACTATTTGGTATGTGATTTGCCTTAATCAAATTTGATCTTGAACACCTTGTGTATATGATTTGCTTTTTTGTATTTGAAATTTGTAGAGGAACGCCTGCAGTTTGTAGAGAAACATCTGCAGTTTGTAGAGAAACTTGTAGCTTGTGATTCACAAGTTTCCCCAATTTCTTTTTTGAATTATGAAAACTCCGATTTAGAGTTATAAGATAGAAAGATTATACATGATGAGCTCAATCTCTTTCCATCATTAGAAAAAAGTGAATTGTGATATTTAATTAGTCAAAACATGTCATTTAAACACATGAGATACTTTTTAGGCTTTTAGTTTGAGTGGACGATATACTATGTCATTTTGACATTTAAGATGATCGCATTGACTCTTTTATTGTATTTGTCATGTCACATCATTTGACGTGCCAAACTGATGAACATCTATATGATAAGATGAATTTATAGCCCCAAAAATCTAATAATATTAAACCATTAACTAAAGCAATTTTTTCATAAATAACTATAGTTTAAATTATAATTATAAATAATAACTATAATTCAGCTAATTACGGTCCATAACGATAATTTTCGAGTCGAGACAGAATAGTGAGAGTTTAGAGAAAGAGAGGGGAGATAATAGATACATGTGTCTTCGATCTCTCCTCCCTCTTTCTCAATCTCTCTCACAAATACACGTATTAGCTTAAATTGAAACATAAATACATATATTCGATTTGAAAAAAAAATAATATATATATATATATATACACACACGTGTGTATGTATCAGTAGTCAACCAAATACATATACACAAATATAAATATGTATCAGTTAAGGAGTTGTATCTTAAATATTACTGTGGCTAAAAATATTAAGACAAATGGAAGATATATACTCCTTTGAAATCGCAAGAAAAATATGTATCACATAAAATATATGTGAACTTGAAATAACTATAATTTTGAATTAAGAAGAAAATTTGAGAGTTCACTCAACAAAAATTTATGTCCTTTCAACTTGGATTCACTATTTTTCTCATTAATCAATTGTGCATAATATATTGCTTAGATACACAACTATTGTTTACTAAGAGATTTTATGCAAATTCAATTTCCAATTAATAAAAAAAAATCATATAAAAATTGTGGCAAAATTAAATACACATATACACTATACAGAATCTGTGAATACAGAGAGGGGAAAGGGGAGAGAGATATTTGCGACAAAATTTTACATATAACTATGTTATGTAATAATTTTAAAATTATAATTATGTATTATAAATATTCTAGTAGTTATGTTAGCTTAAATATAAAAATTCATTAACTAAACTCATATATATTTATTGAAATTACACTGTTAACTCAATTATATTAGCCTATAATACATATTTAAAGTGATATAGTATAAATTTATAGTCTAAATAATTTAATTGGCGTATATAAGTTAAACTCTATCACATGAACAATATAAGGATATTAAATTTACTGAAAGAAATGAGAATGGAAGAATCGTAGGTGTATAATACTAGTTTATCATATATAATAGCATATGTTATTTGTTACTTTTACTCGATTCTCAATTATGAATATGATTGAAACATTCACATGTAATTACCTAATTATAATTTACATATAACACAATTGTGTAAATACACTTCTGTTGGTTAATTTGGTGTATAACATGATGTATTGAATAATAACTAAATATAATAAAAATTAAACTTCTTTTATCAAGTGATTAATGATTGAGAGGGATTATTCAACTTGTTGATTCTTGCCTAACAACAAGTTGGATTACAAAGAAAAAACACATGGTAATTTGTTAGTCAACAAATTAATGTGAAATCAAATGGTGGCTTGGTTTGGTGAGTCAAAGGAAG
>JAOTQR010000079.1:2808445-2821246 GCA_025774065.1 Solanum ossicruentum
ATGAAATTGAGTTTTGATGAAAGGCAAATCTAAATTAATTGGGTTTCATATGTGAAACTATAACCTATAAATCAATTGTAATTCCTGTTTTTTTGAACCGGAGAAAGAAACGAACAGATCAGTGTGTTGAAGAAGAAACCTGAAAGAGGGTAAAAGTTCTTCAAAATTAGGGTTTCCGTTTTCTCTTTCTAAATAATTCCCGGCGGAGAATTGAACGGACAGGAGAGAGTGAAGCAATGGACGGCGTAATATCGGCGTCGGACCAGCAGATGTTAGTTTCTTCTTTCCTCGAAATCGCCGTCGGTCAAACCGCCGATACTGCCCGACAGTTCCTCCAGGTTTCAAAAAAAAAAAATCTATTCTAGATTTGCTTTATCATCACAATGCATGTGTTCTGCTTTATTTGATTACTGACGGTAACAGATCCGGTATTTAATTCTCCGGCTATGGCTGTGGATTAGTGTGCCATTTGAACTTTATTTTACTATAATTGAAGTCCGAGTTGAAGGTCGTAGCTTCTAATTGCTTTAGGAGGGTTAAAGTTGTCTGTTTTCAGCAATCAGCATTATCGTGTTGAGATGTAAAGTTAATCGGTTTGTGCTTTAGTTTTTTTTATCGAAAGATCCGAGCTTTATGGAGAGGAATTTATTTATAAATTAGAGCTTTGTAAAAGGAGAATGCTGGCTGATAAGGGCTATGGAGTGACACCATTGTAGCTCTATGGCACAAAAAATTAGCTTAAAATTGGATCAGATAATGTTTTATTTCGTTCTTGGCTTGCAAGTTTATGATATGTTTTTATTTTGAGTTTGATTATGGCTTTATGCTTGTAGCAAGAACAGAGTTAATAGTTTGAATGTATACAGATTCGAAGTTTGGAATAATAATTTAATGATCCTACCATGCATAATAGCAATGGATGGATAAAGTTAGCACCTTTGGGGCACTGGAAAAGGATGAGTATGTAGTCGAGGTGCACGCGACCTTCTGGACATGACCATTATGAGAAATTGAAAAATTAGCACCTTTGGGGCCTACTATGTTATGATAATAAATAAAATGGTCTTCTTTTATTCAAAAATTCTTATGATGTATGCTCAATTTTACGTTCTATCTGTATCGTGTTTCTAAAATATGAGATGATGTCAGTCTCATGGATGTTTTTATGAATTAGGGGTTTCTTTTTGGTTGGCACGTGTTCAACTTATAAGGAAAGGAGGTGGATGAGAGTTTTACATTAGATTTCATACTTTTTGAGCTGTTATAATAGTTGAGCTCTTTCCTTTTGTTGGATCATCTGATTCTATATCACACAAAAGTCAATTTCAAGCTTTGCCGGCATCTAATTTTTGTCATCTTTTAGTTGTTGACTGTGGAGATATATTTAATTCGTGTATTGGTAATGACACGAGTCCGTGTGTGAAAAAGTAAGCAGATAATGAGATGTCGAGTAGGGATGGCATTGAACCTTTGCTAGATTTTGTCTCTTGTTGCATCTTGTGTTCATCTAGGCCCGATGCAGAATATTGTGTCATGGTGCTATCGAAGGGGACAGTTTTTCTCCAATTTGGTGATTTTTAAAGCCAGTTTCTTTATGGTTGTGATTGTAAATATTCTGCACATGCAGGCAACAAGCTGGAAGCTTGAGGAAGCAATTCAGCTTTTCTACATCGGAAATGATGGTGGGGCAGCAGCATCTTTTAACTCTCCACAATTGGGAAATGATGCACTTCTTAGTGATCCTAGCTTGAGGTATTTTCGATATAGATACCCTATGATCTTTCTATTTTAGATATTCTTTTTCTTCTTTTCATTTACTCTTTGTATTTTTGCAATTTTTTCCTTGCTTATGATCCAGTGGAGCTGTGAAGGAGTCGGAAGACAACAACTTGGTACAAGGCGATGGAGATGATGTACGTCCACCTTTACCTGTAAAAAGAGAAGCTCTTTATGACAATGCAGTACTATACGGGTATGCTGTTCAACTTCTCATGCTTCTAAATCTACTCTGATTGTCTATATGTGAGACCTTTTTTTTTTTTAAAAAAAGAACTTTTTTTACTGGACGTTAGCAATCATTTTATTTCATAGAAACTATTGCTTTGAATTCCATGTGCTAGAAACTATGAAGAATTGGGGGGTTTTATGAAGCTGTAAACACATCTATTGGAGAAAATGTTTATCCTCATTGTAGGAGTAAGATCTCTTTATTACAATTGGGAAATTGATCAATATTTGTTTATTTTTACGATTTCTTTTTCATTCTCTAGTTGTGGTCAAACCTTTTTTCTTTTGGGATGGGAGATTGGGTGGGGGAGGCTGTGTTTTCTTTTCCCTCCCAAACGAAATTCACTTGATTTTGATACATGTACATATGACAAAGTCAGTCGTGGGAAACGATAGATTGTGAGCAATGTACTCGAAAGTGTCTTACCGGGTTCACCTTTCGGACCGCTATGGGCAGTAGAGAAGCAGTGTTTGGTTAACTTGTAATTTTTCTTGCGTCCATTTTGAATCTAGCATTTGAAACTGTTGATAATAGTTGTAAAAATTCTTGTCTCTTATGTGAGGCATCATAAGGTTCCCCCATATAGATATTTACCTATATATTTCTTAAAAAGTGTGAAGCCTCTATTGATTGAATTTTTTCCCCTTGATTAAAAGATTCTACAATAGACAAAATTGTCATTTATTCTATTTTTTTTTTACAAATTATTATTTATATAGGAAGAAATCTAAATTATAGGGACACAATTAGATGTCTATAATTAAGATTTACGTTATATTGATTATATACTAAAAATTAGAACTTTATGCTTCTAACCACGTATTGTTTACGTAAATTAGCCAGAGATAACACTACACTAAAATTTGATGCCATAATCAATTTATAGTTTTTATTTTTAATAATTAGTACGTTCTATTCTTAAGAATTCCTTGAACTGGCCCCTCCAAAAAAATTATACGGTAGTATGGTTAGACTCTAAGCTTTACAGAGCACCTAAGAAATCTACCAGCTCATCTATTTCCTCTATACAATTTCCTTTGCACCGTGAGAATAAAAACACTAGACAACTCCATACTTGTCTTTAGAACATTACCCATTTCTTTCTTTCCATACAATCCACCGTATACATGAAGGAATTATCGTCCCACCATTTTTTCTGGCTCTCGCCACCTCCTCTTCTCATCCAGCAGCTCATCAAGTCAGCAGTATGCTCAGGCTTTGTCTGCTCAGGCTTTGTGGGACTGAGGAACAGGTTTCACAGTCGTCACTATTTACTATTCATAATTGATTTATAGTTTCCCAAAAGAAAAATAATGATCTTCCATATTTAGGTAATCCTTTCTTGGAGTAAAGGATTTTTTTTTTTTTTTGATTAAGCTTGAAGTAAAGGATTTTGGACATCTATAAATTTTTCTTTGGATTACAATTTTGGACATCTACAAATTGAGGATCCTTCCTTTATACAACAACATAATAACATCCACAACAGAGTCCGATAATGAAGTCTTGTTTGGGGGTGATTATTCCCCCAATGACTTTGTAGTTTTTTTATGTTGGTCATCTTAAGTAAATTGTCCAAACCGGTTTAATATATTATGAGATTTTCTATAATTTCCTTTTGTTATCATTTCAAGGTCTCTTTCTTGCTTCCGCATGATGCCCTCTTATTCCGATCCCAACAACATGCTCATAACTTGAGATTAATCGTATTCGAAGGATATATTAAGCGCTTGGACTAACTGGATGATACAGTTTGCATGACAAATTATCCTAAGTTTGAGAAATAAGTTTGAGAAATATGCTACTAACGGCCTTCAAATCATGTGAAAGTTTGAAGGAAAAAAAGAATCAAGAGAACACACAAGATTGTACTCACAACTTGATAATAAAATCACAACTATTTATTTGTTTTTGATTGCAGTTTCTTTTCAAATTTTATTTTCGATGTCTACATATATATTTTATTTTTTTAAAAAAATAAATTTGTGTCAAACTCCTTATTTAAATGAATATGCACAATACACGTGCAACACATGTACGCTGAACTAGTCTAGACAAAAGTGCATTCATTCATTATTCTAGATATCCAGCACTCAAAGTAATTGATGCTGCTCATAAATTCAAATCTACTGTTGGCCTCTTCTTCTGCTTCATGTCTCTCTTCTTTCAGTATTATTGCTATGATGCAATCAAGTTATACTATGAACTGTACCCATACATTTTTTCAGTGCAAACAACTACTGGGCATTTGGCTATTGAAAATTGCTAACTGACTGTCTTGTCAAAGAATACTTTCGGTCGTGTGCATTGCTAACCTGTACTATTTTGCTGTTTCATTTTCTAATTTTCTTTCTGAAGGATGTTTCCTCCCTTTTCATTTGTACCCTTTTTTTTGGTTTAATTCATTTTCATGTGTACTTTAGTTCTTCTGGAATGGGTGGTTCATCACATGAACCTCGTCTAGTAGTTCCCTTCCGCAACTTTGAGGAGGAAATGAAGCGTCCGAGAGTCTGGGAGGCAGAGAAACGTACTACTACAGCAGATGCTGCTCAAGACAATCTTGCTTCTTTGTATCGTCCTCCTTTTGCCTTGATGTACCATGGTCCTTTTGAGAAGGTAAGTGGACCTTATCAATGGAAGATTTGTTCTCACTTTCATGCTTCAGTTAATTGTTCATTTGTTTCTTTGGTGATTTTCCTTGCTATTGTTGCTCTTGCAAGGAGTTCTCTGGATTTATTTTAAAATTTATGTGGGGCTTGTTCTGGCAACTATTGAGTAGACAGGCTGAAATTTATATGTTACCCAAAGAATCTTATAATATCAAAACTAACTAGTAACAGCAGTTTCACAGCTTGTGATGATGTTGATTACATGTACTCCTTTGATAAATTAGAGGGGTAACAATATAAATTGAAATGTTGTTGGGTTTGGCATTTTGGAGATGTTAGATGTCAAATTTTCTTCTCATTATGCTTCTAGCATTGCTTTACTTATTTTATCCTGGTTATTGTATTCTCTTACTAGTAACTAGGTAAGTGAATGTGCTTTGCACATGTATATATTAATAATAAGTGTATATAACAAAACAATTGTGTTTATGTTATATTAATAAGTACAAAATTTTTAAAAAATAACGTAAAATTTTTAAGAAAAAAATATCTGTAAAAATGAACATGATAATTGGAATCTTAGTAGTTAACTCACCTTGTTGGTGAGGGTTTGATTCCCTTCCTTGTAATCTCGTTCATTGTTTTCCCTTTTCCTACCCTCGCTTTTTTCCAATGATGACTCACCACACACTAACAATTAAGGAGCAAAATTAAATGTGGTTGACAATGAAAAAATATATTTACAGAATATAACACACAAAAGATATTTTCTGCGTCAATTGGAGAAGTGGAGAATTCTAATGTTGAAAGGAATTGGAAATTGAAAGTGTTGTAGAAGAAAAATAGTTAAACGGTATGTCTAAATATCAGGGAAATATTATTGCTAAATATTAGGAACATCATTAAATGGTTATTTTGTGCTTTTAATTATCTCTTTGTCAATTGAAATTTTTAATTTTGTTAGTTAAGCTTTGCTGGCTGTGAAAACAAATTTTACCATAACATTCCTCTAAGAACCGGTATGGATATTAGTTCATACCAATTTTTAAATTATTTAATTTTAATTATATTTTATCTAATAAAACTTTTGTTTTTCAAATGGTTAAAAGATCGAATGTTTATATTTCATTTCTCCTTTTCTCTCTTTTGTTCATATTATTAAGTAAGTTGTTTCTGAATTGTTTGTTCAATTTTTAGTCTGCAACTATATATCTGTTTACATTATAAAACTATTATATATTCTCATGCTAAAACACCACATCATCAAGAGCAAGGTCTAGATATCGGTTTTTGTTTAACCATTGCAAAGTTTTGACCAAAGGGCAATCAAAACATATCCTCTTCCTTTAATATTTATTTTGTTATTCTTTCCATGATATTATTTTGTTTGTATAGATAAAAGCACCCCTCTAGACTTGACAAAAATTATTAAATGGACACTGAAGCTATAAAGTCTTAATTACCCCATTAAACATGGATATTTGGGACTATGTACCCCCTAATATGCCACATGGCACAAGGTGATTTTAAATGTTGTTGCCTATTGGGCACATGAAGCTTTTTTTTTAAAAAAAGGGCCACCTCATATTTTTAAATGTTAAAAAAGAAAAGGTTTCTTTTTACTTTATTATTTGTTTCCACCTTCAATGGTTATTTCACATCTTCCTTCTTTATAACCTTCCCCATAAATCCCCCCCTTTCTTCATTAAAGAATAGCCCCTCCAGTAAAATTCCTTCCTTCTTCCTTTTTTTTTTTTCATATCTCTCGTTTTCCTATAGTTCTTTTTAATTATTTTGTGTCAAGGTCTAAATACATCGATTTGTGCAGTGTATTTATATTCTTGTACATTGTTATAAAAAAGTTTTAACAGACTTTTCAAGTATCATGATTTGAGCTAGCAAGCTTATATTCAATGTTAATTTGGCCCTTGTTTCTTCCAAATTTGGAGGGCAAAGTGCATCTCTTTGACAGAAAACTTGGCACAAAATCAATTACATGAACTACTTCCTACAATCAATTTGCAGTAAAAAATTGAAAGATGCCAGTATACAAGTGATCACAATTGAACTGCTCAACATAGATAAAGGCACTACCAGCAGTTTCATTAATAACCAAAATTAGAGATTTGTGTGTATAAGAAGGTATTTCATACTTCTTATATATAATATATAGATGCTATCATGGGGTCTATGCATCCCTCTCTCTTGTTCCTTTTTTTTTCTTTTGGTTAGTTAAAGAGTGTTTATATTAATATAATTACTTATCTAAAAAAGAAGTGTGTTTGCATTAATAACCAAAAGCACCATGTACAATAAATATACTAAAGTAGGAAGTCTTATAAAAACAAGTAACTTTCCATGAACAGCAACCTACTATCTGTACTAAAGGGGTTATTTTGAAGCGCCAAAATTCGAGAAAGTAGGATACTGTTAGGATGTATGAAATGAGGTTGTTTGTTCTTTCTAAAAGGAAAAAGCTAGGTTGAATAGCAATCCTTATTAATGTTCTGGAGGGCTGTACAAGTTTTACTGTATCAAATTGGTTCTTAATCTATCTGTCTTATGCCCTATCAAACTGGTATTCTAAACTGTGGAAAAGAACAAAATCTTGCGGTCAATGGTTGCCATATCTTGTTTCAACTTTTTGGATTGTAGTTCCTTATGATATTCTTGCTAAGGAAGTACATTACTACTTTACTGTGTTCCTTTGTTGGATATTGTTGCACTAAATTATATGTAATTGCAGGCGAAAGATGCTGCTAGAGCCCAAAACAAATGGCTCTTGGTGAATATGCAATCCACACGAGAATTCAGCTCACATATGGTATATCTCTTGATATTCCCCCCTCTAAACAAAGATATTAAGAATATAGTAGCCGACCCAATATACTATTTTCCTAGTTATATCCATGACTAACTTTTGGCTTGTGTAACCTACTTTTGAAGCTTAACCGAGACACTTGGGCTAATGAGGCTGTTGCTCAGACTATCAAAAGTAACTTCATCTTCTGGCAGGTTCGTGCCCTTTAAACTACTCCCTCCGTTTCAATTCATTTGTCTAGTTTTGATTTGGTACGGAGTTTAAGAAAGTGAGAAGATCGTTTAATCTTGTGGTCTTAAACTAAAGATATGTAGAATGCACTGAAATGTCTTGTAATCTTTTGGTCGTAAATGTGCCATGTGGAAAGTTAGAATTAGAGAGTTGCCAAATATGGAAAGAGACATTCTTTTTGAACGGTTGAAATATGGGAATAAGGCAAACAAATTGAAATGGAAGGAGTAGTTCAATAGTCAGAACCACATGCAGTTTTATAAGTGTGCCTCATCTTTTAATTGGTTCACATTAATCAAGGACTTGTTTATGGCAGTCTTTTTGACAATGTTGCCATTATGGGTAACTTAGTACATTTGCTAGATATATCTCCTGAGGTCACAAGAGTTGTTAGGACTTCTTGTGCTGAATTCTGTTAGAAATTGGCTTTGTATGTTCTCATGTTAGACAACATCAACTGAATCGTTTGGTCTTGAAAGAAAGAAAAAAGAGCAAGAGGCTGGGTGTGTTTGGTACGAAGGAAAATGTTTTCCATGGAAAATTTGACCAACTGAACACCATATGTACATACTTCTCATGTAATGTTAATGTGACTGACTAAACTGCCAGTTTTGGCTGTAACACTCTCTCTAAGTTTGAAATACATGAGCTCTTGTAGCCTTGAGCTTGGAGATGGGAGTTTAAGAAAGTGAAGAAGATCGTTTAATCTTGTGGTCTTAAACTAAAGATATGTAGAATGCACCCGAAATGTCTTTTAATCTTTTGGTCTTAACTGTGCCATGTGGAAAGTTAGATTTAGAGAGTTGCTTAATATGGAAAGAGACATTCTTTTTGAATGGTTGAAAAATGGGAATAAGGCAAACAAATTACCAGTTTGACCAACTGAACACCCTTATGTACATATTTCTCATGTAATGTTAATGTGACTGACTAAAGTGCCAGTTTTGGCTGCATCACTCTCTTTAAGTTTGAAATACATGGGCTCTTGTAGCCTTGAGCTTGAACATGGGAAGTAAGCAGCAAAAAATATGGTTCCATGGTCTCTCAATGGAGCACATGGCAGGCAGTCCTTACATTTCTGAAGGTGCCTGGGCAAATGTTTGGAGCAGATTGAAGTCACAACTCCAAATACATTTCTGACAACTTTTACTCCATAGCTAGCAGCCAGAATTAAGACCACCGATGGCTATGTAAGTTTGATTATAGTCTGGGTTCCAAGTGAACCCGTGGTGGACTAGCCTACGTAGTAAGATGTAAGAGCTAAAAGTTTTTTTGAAAAACTTGGAATCAGTTAGCAGTGTTAGTAATATTTAATTGACAGGCTAAATGGACCTATAAACTGTTCCAGTGAGAGAGCAAAGTTTCAACAAAATATATCCATGCTTAACATCTGGCCTGTAATCTGTGTCACAATCTTGGGTTCGTACTTGCAAGAGCTGATGGAAAAGACACAAAGGATAAAGCATGCAGTCTCCTTTGTTCAATTTGGGGTGCTTTTCTGAAGGGGATACTAATTAGTAATTACTGCATTTTACTGGAAGTCCCCAAAGGGCTGCATTATTCTTGTCATCTTATTGGCTGCATAATTCTGAAAGTAGTTGCTTGATTACTTCTGTCTTTTTCCCTAGTTCTTTTTTTCTTTTGGTTGGAGTCGGTGTAGTTAAAACTCTGAAACATGTCTTTTCTGTTTCACCCGATGTTCCTTGCTTGTTTGCATGCAGGTGTATGATGATACTGAGGAGGGCAGCAAAGTTTGCACGTACTACAAGTTAGATTCTATGCCTGTTGTATTGGTAATTGATCCTATAACAGGTCAGAAGATGCGTTCTTGGCGTGGAATGGTTCAGCCAGAAACTTTGCTAGAGGTTAGTGGTTGTTCCTTTACATTGTTGGCTTGTTTTATTTGCCTACATAAGTTGTAGGAGTTAACTGTATGTGTTTATAGCAAATCTAATACAACTGAGGGGAACCGATATGTTGTTTTCTGATGCAGGATCTCCTATCCTTCATGGATGCTAGCCCCTCAGAATATCATGTTAATATATCTCATAAACGACCCAGAGAAACTCCTCAGGCACCTCCTCAGTCTCAGCCTCAACCTCAACCTCAGCATCAGAGTAAGTTTAATGTTTTTCAAATGCTGTTTAGTCTGATTATACAAATGAAAAAGTTTCAGTGTTTGAGAAGAGCTGTGTATTGCGAAGGCAAAGTGAAATTTTTCTGTGAGGTGACACTCAACAACATACCCAGTGTAGTCCCATATTATGGCCTCAAAACACATGTGAATAGATCGTGACAGTTTTTGAAATCTCTGTGTCATTCATCTTGATTTAAACCTAATCATGCAATGAGTTGCATTTGCAGTCCAACTCAGCCAAATGCATGAAAGACTAAGGAGTTGCTTGTCTTGACCAGAAACCACATTGGACATATCTCAAGTTGATAATCGCCGCCACCACCCAATAAAAAATAGAAATGAATAGAAAATATAAATAGTCGGATGTGTACACAATAGAGATTGAATCTCATTTATAATGCTTTGTTTTGTGCAGCAGATGAAATTGGCGAGGAGGATGAAGAACTACAACGAGCATTGGCAGCCTCTATGAAAGGCATAGAAGATCCCGGTTCAGTTGCCTCTAAAGATACTAATGAAGCCAGTGATGATGTACAAGAGGAGAAGAACCCGTCTTACCCTCCTCTACCTGAAGAACCGAAGGGTGACAGGAACCTCCTCTGCAGAGTTGCAATTCGCTTTCCTGATGGACGCAGGCTTCAAAGGAATTTCTTACGAACTGACTCAATTAAGGTAAAGCTAATTTCTCAGCATTGATGCTCATATTTGGCTTGTGGTTTATTCTGATTTCATCTCCTAGATTCCAGCCTTGTAGTAACATCTCAGCTTTGCACATAGAGAGACAAATTTTGTTCAAAGAGTTCAGCATATGATATTTGCATTTAACAGAAGTTGAATCTCCCGTGTTCATGAGGATATGGTGTCTTAGTTGGATTTTATATTTGAGTAATCTAGTAATTTCCTTTCTTCTTTTGACACAATGTTACCTTTACCAATCTGTTTATCTGAAGTCCCTCGAAATGCTGCCTTTTCTTGTTTCAGCTGCTATGGTCCTTCTGTGCTACTCAGTTTGAGGAAGCTGAATCAAAGCCGTTCAAATTCACGCAAGCTATTCCTGGCGCATCAAAGTTTTTGGAGTACGACAACAACATAACCTTTGAGGAATCCGGTCTTGCCAATTCTATTATTTCATTCACTTGGAGTGAATGATGGGTTTACTCAGCAAGGATGTCAATGTAAGAGGGCTTGTTCCTACTGCTCGGGTGGTTTCTGCGTTTATCTACTTATTTAGGGAAAAAAAAGGAAAATTTGTTTTCTGCCTTTCCTTTTTGCTGTTACTTTGCCTTAAAATATAGTATCTTGTCTTTGAAGTTGTTTAAGATGGTATTTAAGTGTGTATATTTTGCTAAGCATGTACATAATTATGGTTAGTTGTTGGTGTCTTGTAGTCTTTACATCTTGTCACTTTCATATCTTTACCATATGCTGCTATTTTTCGTTTAGGCTGCCTATAGCTTTGTTGGTGATGAGTACAACAGGCTCTTTTGGCACCCTTTTATCCCTGAAAATTTTTGTCTTTAAATATTGTTTTATGAATGATAGCAGTCATTTTATACTAATAACAATAACATAGCCAGTGAAATTTTACAAGTGGAATCTGGAGGAGTAGAGAGAGGGGTCATTTTATTCGAAGGCCTAAAAAATGCAAATTTATTTTGTTTTGCATTCGAGTGGAAGCGTTAGTTAATTGCAAGATTAGTTGTTCTGCTACTGGGTAAATTACTCGCGCTTCATGCAGGGTGAACGACCTCAATATATAATCTTACTGATAATATCTTTGTTTTCAAGTAAGTAAACTAAATTGTCAAAAAAATTTTATTCAATGATGAATTGTAGTAAGTTTATAATCCTATAATTTCTTCATATTTATGAAATATATAATTTTTTGTTATAATGTAATGATAGCACAAGTATAATTAAATCTCATAAAATATTCCAATAATAGAATGATTATCTATCCCATTTCATACCAAAAAACCCTATGAGTTCACAAGAATTGGCTAGTTAAGAACCTTAATTTTCTTAAAAAGAATTTCGTACAACAATGAAATCAAATATTCATTGATCTAAATACGCAGATTGATTCCTAACGAGTTGAGCAATTCCATCCCTAAGGAGTCGTTTAGTAGTTGAATAAGAAATTAACTTTTGTATAATTTCATATGATATTTGATAGGCAAATACTAAATTTTGTTGACAAATTAGAAACTCGTATAAATAATATATGTATAAGTTATGAAGAATCTATGTATTATTTTATATCGGATGGAACGTGAAATAACTTACATTTATAACAAATCCATGTATAAAATTAATACATTAAAGCACTCCTAACTACGGCTGTCAAAACCAAACCAAAAAAGTTTATTCATTTATCAATAATAGATTATTGCTTTAGTCGTTTCAATAATGGTTAAATTTTTTTTGTTATTGAGTTACTGATTCTTATGGTTTTAAATTTTTTCTAAACAGGTTAATCGATAACTCGATAATAAATTAAATAGTTATAGTTATACTTTTAGGTATATAAAATTCTTGACAATTTTAGACTTTTATTTTTGATCTCACACTCTTATGTTATTCTACAATCTATCAACTTATGTATATAGCTCATTTAACGAACCGATAAAACAACCGATCAATCAATATCTTAATAGTTCTATAACAATTTAACATATCTACAAATCGATAACTACTAAACTTCAAAATTGAACCGGCATAACTCTAACCAGCTACTATACAACCCATACGTACCATATTCCTCGATGGTGCTTCTCCAAATTTGAATTATCACAATAAAAGAACCCCTCCCACGTTAAGTAACTAGATGTTATTTTCTTGTTCCTTTTTACAACAACACACACACCTAATTGTATCCCACAAGTAGGGTCTGAAGAGGGTAGATTGTATGCAGACCTTACCGCTACCTCATAGAAGTAGAGAGGTTGTTTCCAACAACATTTAGTAATGACCAATTTTAACAATGATAACTCCA
>JAOTQR010000079.1:2834175-2851984 GCA_025774065.1 Solanum ossicruentum
TATAGTGCTTAAGTAAGTTTAGTGGACGAAATCAAGATGAATTTTCTCTGTTTCTTTTACTACTATCTCCGTCTCCGTCACCATTAGGATGAATGATCATTTTCCTAAACAGTTCAGGACTTCTCAAAATTAGAAAAATACGTAATAATTAATATGAAAGTTAAATAAAAAATAAAAGAAAAAAAATAGCCGTGTTTGTTTTTGTTTGTGTTACTACGTAGTTTCCAATTCAACCTAGGAAATTAGGAAAAAATAGAAAAGAGTGCACGCGCCGCGAAATGCGCGTGTGCCATAATACTAACTTCTCCACCATGACCGCCATTGATTTCTTTATAAGCTCCTTCTCTTCTGCAATTCCAAATCCATAACAAAACCGACTTCTTCTCTTCCTATATTTATATAGATCTAGTTTATAGCGATTGCAGTAGACAGATTTGTTCCATTGAAAGTTAGCTTAACTTTGATCAACTTTTCCGATCTATATCGAATGGCCGGAGTTGCAGTTCTTCAACCTCAAGACGTTCTCAAACAGAAGGTAAGGTATCGTCAACCTATGAGATCTCGACGAAATTCCACTCCTAACCCTCTACCAAACCCTAACCCTAAGAACGACCGGAGAAAGCGAAGTCCACGTAAGAATGGATCGCCGAACATTTCCACTTCTACTACTCCTAGTTCTAAAAACCTTCATCTGGTGATGGGCGAGGTGAAGATTCTGAAGCGCGGTGAAGTGTTGACAAACAATAAGGTTGTCACTGGTGGTGATGATGTTGGAGATTTGGTGTTGTCTAGTACAGATCGGTTGGGTCCAGAGCCGGATATGGTGCCGAAGAGGATGACGATTGCTGATTTCTATGCTGGATCGGGTTTTGTATCCTCGCCGCCACCAAGCTCTTTGCCCGTGCCGGCTTTTTTCAGGAAGAAAAGTGAGGATAACCACGACGCTACAAGTGACTTGAGGCGTCTTCTCAAGCTCGATCTGTCATGAACGCTGGAGTAGTATGTTTCAATGATGATGATAACAACCGAGTTTCAACTTTCAAGTCCTTGAATAAGAAGTTTGTGTTTTGCTCCTGGCTCGTCAAAGATTCCCTTATTTTTTCAGGGGGAAGGACGAGTTGCCGAAGCAATTTGTCAAATTTCATTGTTTAGGTCCTTTATTTTACCTCTAATTATAGCAGAAAAGTAGATCTAGCTAGGTTGTTGTTTTGTGTTGAGTTATAGTGTAGTAATTGTATAGTCTAGTCAGAAAGTTTGTGTTTTTCATCTTAAGCATCTAGTGTTCTTATCTCCTGCTTACAGTATTGTAGGGTCAGTAGTCAGTCGGGTATGGCTTAGAGTCATTAACATACTCTTCTGTAAGTTATGTCTCTTTGATTTTATATGTATATCTCCTAGTTTATGTTTTACGAAGGCAGTAATTGGAAAGATTATTACTTTTGTGTCATTACACTGCTCTGCTTGGTTATCTATTATGAGCCTTCTTGTTGGAATGGAATTTTTTCTGCTTTTATATGTTGTTCATCTTTGTGTGAGGTGGTGTCCTCAGCAATTCTCTCTTTTATCACAGGAATCAGTGTGAAACAAATTCACTTTGTGGCTTAATTCTGTATGTTTTGAATCTTTCATCATTACATCATTAGGATGATTAGTTGGTAGTGTCTTCAATACGTTCTGTGCAGGTGCTTATTTGTTTTCATTGGTAACATTTTCAAGCTTTGTTAGTTCTGAAATTAAAGCTGCTTTAATTCTTGATGTAGTTTGGCTGGTATGGAGCTCTAGAAAGTACTTTCAGATATACCGTTGCATTGCAAATACTTTTATCCTGACGTTGAAATCCTACGTCCAAATCTATGGTCTTCCTCTTGTTGCTTTCTGCATGCATTCTTTGACCAAAGGGTGGGCTACTTTCTGTCAAAAGTCTGCGCTTCCTCATGCAATTTTTCTCAGATAATGCAGGGATTGGTGGCAACATAGGGCGGGCTACATTTGCAAAGGGAAAGAAGTGTGAACAATCAAATCTTGCACAGCTGTGTGGATTTTTGAGTCCGGTGATTGACAGAGTGAAGAGCAGAACTCTTAATAGGCAAAGGGAGGGGAAGTGGAGTGAAGCCAAACAATGTAAAATTGTCATGGCTGGATGAGTTGCCTGAGTGGTATCCTCAAAACTAGACCTCCACCTGGGTTGGTTATTTGATTTTAGGTCATTTACTTTGATTTTCTCACTTGTTCATCAGTTAGTGTTTGTGACTTCAGTGTAGTTTGCCTTAGCAGTTCCCTTTTGAATCTGCTTTTTTTGCAAGTAGGTTTTATGAACCGTATGCTTCCATACTATCCCTGTTAGTAGGGTTGTCAACTGTATGGGTTGCTATTTTTGTACTGTCTGTGAAATTCATATGTGATGACAGGTTGAACTAAAACAATTTGATCTATGTCATTCCAAGTTTAGCCAGGTCTGATTAGAAGTTCAAAACTGAGTGAAGTGAGGTGCTTTAGAGGGGAAAAAGAAAGGGGGGTGGGGGTGGGATTGCGGCTTTAATTGAAGGGCGGAGCTCTCTTCTTACGGTCAATGGCTTTCACTCCTAATAGACAATTAGTAAGTGTCAGTTCTCATAGCAGGGCTTAGGTCGACGGAGTAGGGCGAAGACACGACTCCTCAATTCTCAACCCTGACCTACACAAGTGGTTTTTTTAACTCAGATCTGGAGAAGTTCTGTTAGGTTCTTAGTTGCAATACACGACTTTTTGCTCTGTTACTTTGATTTTTAGACTTAATTTTGGTGTTTGATTTTGCATCTGACTTGTTCATCAGTTAGTATTTGTGATCTTACTGTAGTTTGCTTTCGTAGTTCCCTTTTGAATCTGCTTTTTTGCAAGTAGGTTTTATTATCTGTATAATCCAAATTAGTAGGGTTATCAATTGTATGCTTTTCCATGTATTATCCATCCGAATGCAAGCATGGAAACATCTTTGCCCCAACCCTCTACTCTCTAAACCTCTCAAAACCCCCACCTTAACCATAAACTAAAACAGAAAAAAATAGAACACCTAAATGAGTGAACAATTCCTTCCTCCTGAAAGGTTGAATTGCATAATATGCTACTGTGGTCAGAACATGTTTTTAAACTCTATAATAAATATACAGATCCTTTGTTGTCTAGGGCTATGTTGGTTTTTCGATTTGAAGGCCCTTGTAAAACCAATGAAGGGAAGAAATTGTTCTAAATTGATATTACTTTACGTGTGTAATTTTTTTTGACCCTTGTTTCACACTTCTTTTCTTCCTTCATGTGAATCATATCTATACCAAAATTGATCATATTGATGAATACCTATTTATTAACTGAGCATGCTCATATATATTTTGAGACAAGGTGTAGTAGCCAGGTCGAGGCTCAAGTCTCGAAATCCCAACTTAGAGGAGGGTGGCCATGAGTAATGGGTGGGGTAGGGAGATGGTGGACCATTCAAAGAAATTGGTTCAAGTTGGGCAGGTCATGATTCAGTGCTCTTTTAGTTCATTTCAGCCCAAGTGGCTATTGGCTATTATTAACTTGCTCAATTCCAGTCCAGACCACTCATTTGACACCCCTAATGTTACCATAGATTCGTGAAGGACATATAAAGCTATGGATCAGAGAAGTAGGACTTTGTTGAAAGTAGCTTTAGTTTCCTCCCGTCTTATGCTTTCTTTCTCTTGTTTTTGGTCTTCTTTGAGAGGTCTGGATAGCTGGACGTGTTGCTCATTGAGTAGAATTGTTGAGTATAGAATTATTCCCTTGGCCATATTTCAGAAGCATGGAAGATAGTTTCAGAATACTACAAATGCATTACCAGCATGTTACTTGTTGAAGATTGAATCATTTTCCTTGCTCTCAGAACACGGTATTTCCAAGTATGAATAAAATGAGTTTGAATCTGGTGGCTTCAATTGTTACTTGCTCATCATTAACTTCCAAAAATGTTGACTTCACTTTCCATTTCATTTGTTTTGGTCGCAAGTCTTTTAAAGAGAGCTAGAGGTAGGCCGAAGAAGTACTTGAGAGACGTGACATGATATACCTTCACTGAGGATATGACGTAAGATAGGAGTACATAAAGGTCATGAGTGAAGGTAGAAGGGCAGAACATACTTATAGGAGGGTAGAATGTACGAAGACCTTACCACTACCTCATAGAGGTAGATTGTTTTGATATTGTTTCTAAATTCGGAAAGTTCTAAACTGTTCAGGAAAATGATCATCCATCCTGATGGAGATGGAGATGGACAAGGCCATGTATCTGTATACTTGGCCATTATCGGGAAAAGTTCCCTGCATGCTCTTTGGGAGGTGAATGCCTCATTTAGCTTCTTGTATAGTACTCTTTTTTTCACTCTTATGACATTATTTTCGTCTTGACAGATCATTTGTGGTCCAATTCTGGGACTAAATTTGTTTTGATGCAGGAATGCAGAGGCGTTCATGCAATATCAAGATTGAGTGGGGTTTCTCGAATCGCTCATGAAACATTCAAAGGATCCCTCTAATGGTTACCTTGTTAATGGCAAATGTATCTTTGGAGTTGATGTATATGTCATCAAGAACCAGGGGATAGGTGAATGTGTCTCCTTATTCAATGGCACCAAGATTTTCTTCAGCTACTTGCCATGTCGCGAAATTAGTGATCCTAAAAAGGGCTCCCTTATTGAAGACTCTTGCATTGTGGAAGCTGAGTTGGTGTTGTTAATTTGTTTAACTTAAATCTTTGGATTCTGACTTTAGTGGGCCAGAGTTCTTGAACTATGTTCTTTAACTGTTTCCTTTGCTTGCAGAACTGAGATCTTTGCAATTTAAAACTTGATCATTTTACTGTGCCATTGATTGATCTTGTCATGGCACGTTAACTTGTTTAAGCTCTGTGCGTGTGAGTTAAAGCTCTGTGTGTGTGTGTTGTGGGGGTTGGTGTTAAAATACACTATGAGTTCATCTTATGTGTATTTGAACATATAGCCAAAGCATTTGATATTTTATCTATTTTATATTTTGTACAATGTTTTCAAACATGAAATTGAAAATTTTATCGAGCAGAATGGTTATAACTTTAAAATTTGCTGTGTAGTAGCCAAGCACAATCTAAAGAGTACCAAACAAGTATGCCATGAAACCATCTTGAAGTACGGAGAAAAGAAAACAACAACATACCCAATCTAGTCCGACAAACTAGAGTTTACCTTAGCCCTACCAGGAAGGTAGAGAGACTATTGGCTCTATTTCCAATGAGCTGACAGATGGGGGGGAAAGAATAATCAATTGAAATCTGAAGCATACAAAGATGAAGATAATTACACTATAAATAACAACTTCTTCCACAACTCTTTCTTCAAGACTACAAACAAATTAGAGACGCAACTAATATCTGCAAATAACAAACTATTTTCCCAGAGACCTGATGAACCATGCTCCATGTACAATATCTCACTATATGTCTTTGCTTCAAACACTTCCAGGTACGACAAGTATCGTAAAAGCCAACTCATCTGATATCCTGATCCCGGAGCTTGATTTCCATCATCCGTGCACTCTATTGTATATCAACGAATAGGGTGGTACTGTGTGATCCCTCGCTTCGGAGGCAACTTCCTCAAAATGAAAAGGACAAGCGAAGAAGGTAGAATCTCTACCAACTGCAAAGAGTCGACAGGAGTCTGGTCATCCTCAAAACATATAAAGTTTGTTTCGAGTACTCATGAGTATAAATTTACATCAAACTACACTTAAGCTACCACACAAGACACAAGTATGACTTTAAGTTTAACACAGATACTCAACCCTCCTACATCCATTGTTTATTAAGATACTTTATGTTGAAGCCAATTTTCAATTAAAGGAACTGTCAACCAAGAGAATATAAACCTAACCGAGGAACTTCTCATCCCCCAACCGTGGAATTAATAAGAAAAAAGGACTTTGGGAAAGAAGTTTGACACAAGAAAACAAGGTGTAGCATAGCCACAATCGTGTTGGACCTTACACAAGTTACAAATTGAAAATGCCGATCTTCTTCACTGGAACATAAAGAACGATGTGGAAGACAGAAGTAACACTAAAGGTTCAGGGCTGTGAGAACTTACCAGATAGTATACAAGATTTAAAATTGGATGGTTCAGAACATCCAGATCCGCAACTTTATCAAATGCATTGAAACACATCTGTAATGTACATGATAAGAGAAACAAGAGTAAGATGGTATAACAAAGGTAGTTTCATACCCTGCTTAAACAACTTCAGTTGAAACCATAATATGAAATCATATTGATTTGAAGTTGAAGTTGAAGTTTCGTTTGAAATTGCAATTTGAAATTCTTCAGTTGAATTTTCCTCATATAAAACACCCCGCAAGTTGTAACAACTATCAAAATTTCTCCAATTCTTATACGATCCTATCAAAGAGCATACCATAGTTGATAAACAAGACATCGAAATATCTTAAGACGCCACATTAATAAATCGCATATCTCTATGTTTCTTTATAAATAAATATTTGTGATTACAAACTTTCAAATACGCATAATTTTATAAAGATCCACTAGTCAACGATAGTAGCAACTAGCTATTCTTTAAGACAATCCTTTCACATGGTACGGACAATCTTTACACCAATGTTTTCCTTTTTCTTTTGCAATTCAAAATGGAGTTTTTTTTGCAATATACACTTATGTGGGCCAAGTTTTACATTTATAAAAATTTGGAGTCTCAAATACTGCTTTTTGGAGAATTTGGGATTTGAAATCATTATCTTAAATCACATGTCCAAAAGTCTACTAAGACTTATTTTTATAACAATATTCACAATACAAAGATAACCATATAGGGAGAATCCACAGAGGTTAATCAAACATCATAAATATAGCTCAACTCCTTTCCAAGCCTTATGTGATTTGGTCATAGTTCAGTTAAGAATAGTTTATTCGCCAGAAATGTCTTACCATAATGCATCTAATCAGGAAGCATGAAAAACATATTGTCGTCACATAGCCAACCTACATATACCAAAATAGAGAAGTGTCAAATGACTTAAAACAAGAACAACAGTAACTGATAATGAAAGATGCACAGTAACATACTTCCTGTAGTTTCTTCTGTCTTCCCTTTGATTCTACAGGGAAACGCCGTAACATAAGGAAAAGCCTGCAAGGAGGCGATATAAAGTGAAGGAAAATTATGATCATCAAATAGGTAATGACACATGACTTATCCACCATAACATATCTTTTCACCTCATACTATATTCAAGTATGTGTGCACCAAAAGCAAAGGAACAAACTAAATGAACATGTAGAACCCACTTGCCGTAACATTCAAGGAGTGAACTCATATCAATATTAATTCACCAATATAAATAACAATCAGGACCTAATTGGGCTCCGCACTACACATTTCAAAACACCAATACACACCTTCAGAGATTAAATCAATCACTGGTTAGAGAAATCAGATCTTACCTTCCTCCATAAAGAAGAAACCCTAAGGCTGCAAACAGAGATACACCTGCAAAATAGTGCAAGTACAAAAGAAATGTGTCAAACTGTCAATACAGTTGCAACATATCCGTGTACACATAAAATATATTTAAAATATGCTCAACATAAAACACATACCTGCAAAGAACGCCTTAGATAAGATGACGAGGGCTGGAACAGGTTTCCACCATATTATCAGCCATAATAGAATCTGGGCAATTTAATAAGAAAAAGAATAAATCAAGCAATGAACATCCAAAAAGCATCTACAACCATGAAAATAATTATCATTTTTCTCATAATACTGTTTAATGTAAGAGCTGGACAGGCTATATTATATGGTAGTAAATGTTAGACCGCTAAAGCCCAACATCAGAAGATGAGTGCTGTAGTGATGTGAATACTAAAATGGAGATGTGGTCATACAAGATCAACCGTATTAAATACAATTAAAACAACCACCTTCCCTGAAGGTGCACATAGTACACGCCGAAGAAAAAATGATAGGTCGCTTGAGATGATTTGCTCATGTCCCGCATCAACTTAGAAATTTACCAGTCTATAGGTGTGGAACTATGGTGATTGAAGGTAAGGGGATGGGGAAGACCTAAAATCACATAGAAGAAATTGTGAAGACCTAATTCAGGAGACAATGAAACAGTTGATATCTACAAGTTAGGAATACATTTTAGTCTAGCTACACCGTTGATTTTGAACCTATTGCTTCTCTAGGAGTACTTTGACCTAATCATCAGTTTACATGCTAGTAAAAAAATAGAAAATTTTCAATGATATTAGTATCATGAATGTTAGAATATTAAAGAATATAATATAATTACTAGAACTAGTGTTTTATTCTTTTTACTTTGTGGGTGGGTAATGGTTTAACGGTCAGAAATGTGTGACCTATCCAAGAACAACATGACTAGACTTTTTAAGCTTGTGTTGGCTGAATAGCAGGATGTTGGTTGTATAACTAAAAAGATTCATAGCCTATTTAATGATTTTTTATGATTAATAATAGCAATAAAATGAACTTTGCCGAAGGCATCCACCAAATTCACCAACACATCATGTCTTACAGCCCATTTCTCAACTTGATTCAAGACCACAACTAATCACCCTGTTCACACTAATTTGACCACCTGTGAACAACTAATAAAAATAATTCAACGGATAGCACTTATATGGAGCTGTGGACTATATGGAAAGAGAGAAATAAGAGAGGTTTGATGGTCTAGGGAAGGATTTTATACACATAAAAGAATAGTAACCCTTAGCTTTTTAATGCACCCGTGAGATCCCTATAAGCATAGAAGATTAGGTGTTGTTAATAGAAAATCAACTTTTTTTTTGGTAAGATGTTCTACATTTGGGAATTACTTATTGGTACAGACATTTATTGCCTTCTATTATTAAAACTTGATACATTATCCCCCCTACAAAAATGTGATGGTGAGTGAGATGTGTTCTAGAGGGAAGAAAATCTATCATATGTAGACAACATATGGTCCTTTTTAGCAGGAATCAGCTTTGATTCGTTATCCTTGCCTCAAGATTAATCTTCAAATAAAACTCTTGAACTTGGCACATTCAGAGGGGTATTTAATTTGGAGTGTCATTCACTTCAACTGCTTCGTCTTGACTTTGCTCGCTGAAATACGACACTGTCTCCCCTTTCAACAGGCATCAAGGGATTCAGCCGGCAAATATAAAACAATATTATTCAGTTCCATAAACTACTTGCATGGCTGCAAAAACTAGGATTACCCCCCCAACCCCAACCCCCACCCCCACAAAGAAAAAGGTAAAAAGGAACTCCTTGTTTTCACTATTCATTCTCTCCTCTCATTTCCCATTTGGAATTTTAAATTCAACCGATGTGAAGCTAGGAAATAACACAGACAGATAACACAAATTAAGTAACATTTTAATGTAAAACAAAGCATGCAACTAAAAAGTCAAAACAAACACATCTGTTGGTTAAACTTGAGAAATACTGAGAACATGAAACGACGATTACCTGGTAAAACAATTCTTGGATTAAACCTTTTCAATATGTTAGAGAGTTAATTTAACTCAAAAAGACCACAGTTTTTCGGAAGTGTAACATAAGGACTAAATATCTACCTGAATAGCATAAACCACTCCATTAATCGTGAAGAAACTAGGCCTGAGAGCATCAGTAGATACAGCACGTGCCTGCAACAGGGAAAATAGATATATTAACCTTGAGAATTGACACAATCTGCAAGACAATGAGTTGAGAACACACACAAACCTGATAGTATATTTCAGCCCAGAATAATACTAGAAGCGCAAAGGTTGTGAAGAATGCAAGACTTGGCATATCAAGCAAGATGTGTTGGATAATCTACCAAAAATTATATGTATGGTTACAAGACGAAAAGAACCCAGATAAAAATGGCAATCAGACGTGTAACCAATGTCAGTGGCTAACCTCAGGGTTTAACTTCTGAACATCCCGACGGAATACAAAAACCAGAGAGCGAACTACCAAAGGACAAAAACACAACTTCAATACAATATAAACCTAACAGATCAAAGCAAAGTGAAATGTAAAAGGAAAATCTTCTCTTTTTTCCCTAGTATAACCAGACTAATATAATTTGAAAACAGCTCATGATATGTCCAACATAAATAATCATAAAAGAAGATGCCAACCCCCATTCACCAAGAAATTGAGGAAATGAAAGACTTTCTGAGTGGTCCATCCATACTCGGGAACTCTCATTTGAATCCGGATTAATTGCACCTGCAAATTGACAAAGTTAGAAACAACTCTCCCGAGTCGCAGATACATTAAAGCATTGATGTCAGGACTATCTCGTTAGGACAGATATTAAAATGGCTATTTGATAAGTCAGATGAATCATAGACAAGGAAGTTCAGATCATTGTGCAAAATCAACTAAGGACACAGATAAATGATAAAACCAACATATTGCTGCTTCTATGAAGCCAACTTACAGGCAACTAGGAAGAGCAACTCTGCACCGCTTTCTATTACAAAAAATATATAACATGTAGATAGCTTTCATGGTAAATCGAAAACATCAACGAACACTAATATCAATTTACGAATTACACAGTTCCCTTCCTACCTCCACCCATGAGAGCTTTGTTAAGCATAGCCGGTTCCGAGTCCAAATAAAGAATGAGGATAGCATTAGATTCATAAATCCTCCAAAGGATACAGAATCATGTTGCTATCCAACTTGAAGTGTAATTAAATGAATCCTATCTCAAACCTGACATTCCCCACCCCCGTTATCAGAAACACGAAAAAAGTGTTTATTCATACGGGCAACATGGATTTTTAAATCCTTACCATCCACTATAACCTTGGAACATTAATTGGTCTTAGCAAAATAACTTACTTAAAATGAATGTTTAAAATCAACAATTCGTAAAAGGAATCAGCACATGACACGCTCAAACCCTCTCAGTAAGTTTGTTACAAACAACTCTCAAGTTTCAGTCTTTTTTCATGAAAAGAAAACAAAGATTTACAAACAAAAGCAAAAGTATATCCCTCTCAAGTTACATTCTAAGTATATCCCTCTCAAGTTTCATTCTAAGCATACCCCTCTCAAGTATCCCTCTCAAGTTCCATTCTAAGTATATCCCTCTCAAGTTTCATTCTTTCTTCTTGGAGACATCCAAACATAACATAACCCTAACATTGCTCACTTTCAATAAAACTCACAAGAACCCTCAGTTTTAACTATTTGTTCCATAGATTAAGAAAAACCCGAATTGCAACAACATACTCAGTATAGTCTAACAAAACACGGTTTACAAAAGCTAAGGTGCACGCAAACCTTACTCTATCCATGGAAAGACTGTTTCCGAAAGATCCCCAACTCAGGTAACACAATTGTATTATATCCAAATAGAAAAAAAGCTAACAATCAACAATAACCAAAAAAATTCATATATCTCTACACCCATATAGCTAAAAATCATCTAGAATTCACAAAATTCATCACAGTTAAATCAAAAAAGGGATAAATTACAAGAGCAACAGCAGCAACGGCGCCGTATAAGATCGCGAGGGTATGAAAAATACGGTCTTGCCAAATAGGAGATTCATTCACTTCATCCCACCAGCTTAATGCCTCATGTAAACGGTGCACCACCATCTTCGCCGTCGACGACGGGTCCACCGCCGTTTCTACCCGACCCATCGCCGGAGATCCGAAATTAGACACCAATTAAAGCAAAAAAATGGAAATTTTAAGAATTTTTTTATGATCAGAAAACTTTTTTGAGTCTAAAACGGCCGGCGAGAAAGGAGAGAAGAAGCACGGCGGCGTCCTCCTGAACGTTCTAGGGAATTTTTGTTGATTTACGAAGAAAAATGTTGTACGGTGGTTCAAATAGAGAGACGAGGGTATTTTCGTCCGAAAGGTACAAGTATTTTATTAATCAATTTGTACAGCAAATTGATAAAAGTAATACAGTTGTTTTCCGACAGATTACACGTGGGGTGAATAATGGATAGGGGATGTGTAGTTTTTATTTATTTGTAATGTTTCGTATTCGATAGTTGTATCAAATTTTGATTAAAATTATTTTAAAGTATTGATTATTGAATATACATAATTTGTTAATATTAAGATAAATAAATTAAAATAGAATAATTATCAAGAAATTATAAATATACCTTCAAATAGTTCAAACAGACACGTCGATCTACTGTCTGCTTAAGCAACTAAGGAAAATAAAATATGGGCGTTGAAGCAGCTCAACTGCTACAAAAAACTAATGATATGTCTTAAAGTTGCTCAAGCAAATACGTTAGCTTACAGCCTGCTTGAGCAGCAAAAACAAAAAAGGACGATGAATCTTAACTGTCGCTTCTTATATTTGAGAATGTCCCCTTTTATTGAGGAGATATATTCTTTATATTTATATGTACAAAAATTGAAATATTATCGATATAACCTAGGTTTTATATAAGTAGAATATGTATTTAGATTGATTCAAAATCAACCAATGGAGAAAGTAAAATTTATGTATTATTGATGTTTATATCAAAATCAAATTGACACGTGTCTTTTAATTAAATTTTTATAGTTTAATTGATAGTTAATTAAAGTTTGATATGTTTTGTTTTTTAATTGTGATTAACAATTAATGTCAAATTATGTGTTTAGATTGAGATAAGACTTAGCCACGTCAAAAATACTTATTAATTTGCAATGTCTTTATTAAATTGACATGATGAAAATTAATCAACGTTAAGTTATATCCCCAATCATTATACAACAATAATGAACTATATTATTATTCAAAATGTAATTATTTATGAAATTGTGATAGAGTGTGAAGCATATATAATGTTCAAGAATGATCAAATGCTTCATTAAACTTCAATCCAACATCAATCATTTTCATAGTCGGACCAGTTGCTTCAACAAACTCCAATTCAGTACGATAAACCCTCATAATCGAATTAATTGCTTCATTAAACTCTAATCCAACATAACACATTCTTATAGTTCGACCGATTACTAAATCAAACTTTAATCCAATGTGTCACATTTTCATAATCCAACCAATTACTTCATTAAAAACTCTCATACATTCTCATACTCCAATCGTGTTAAATCAAACTCTAATCCAATGTCACATATTCTCATACTCTGACCTTATTAAATCAAACTCTAATCCAATCTCACATTTTCATAATCCGACAAAGGCCTCATTAAACTCCAATCCAACATCACACATTCTCATAGTACTATCATTTGCTTTATCAAACTTTAAATCAATGTCACACGTTCTCATAATCTGACTAAGTGCTTCATCAAACGTCGATCCAGCATCACACATTCTCATAGTCTGACCAGTTGCTAAATCAAACTCTAATTCAATGTCACATATTTTCATAATCCAACTAATTACTTCATCAAACTCCAATTCAGCATCACGCATACTCATAATCCAAAAGGATCTGAAACAAACCGAAAAACTAAATCTCATAAAATGAGTCTTAGTGCTTTCCTTCAACCTAAAAGCACTCATCAAACATACAACAACAACATATTTAGTGAAATCTAAAAAGAACAAAATGTACGCAGATCTTACCACTACCTCATAAAAATAAAAAAATTATTTCCGAAAAACCCTAACTCAAAAGCACTCATCAGGCATGAAAAGGAAAAAAAGAAAAAAGAAATTATCTGAAAATGACAAACTTTTAAACCTGCTCTATTTCACTTGATAAAATTTTTGCCCCTTTTCTTCCTTCAGACCACACTAATTGCCAACATTTAGCTTCCAACTCTGCCAGGTATTATATGGGAAAAAAGTTGCAAAACTATGGAAAAAAAATACACTAGCAAACATGTTTCTTATTAACCCTTTCTAAAGTTACAGTCAACACCAGTTTTGGCAAAACTTATAGATCTGCCAAATGCAGCTAGTGGAAAATTTTCCAGCCAGTCTCCAAGTATAAATACAACGAAGAAAAAGAGTGTCCTCTCTACTTCTAAAAGATAAAAATCAGCAGAGCAGTTGAATATGCTCATTCCGAGCCCATCTAAAATAGCTTAGAGTGATTGATGTATCACATCATTTATGAGAAAACAACACCCATCTTCTTAGCAAAGTCGTCTTCATCATCTTCTTCCAGGTATCCCTCACCAGCGTCAGCATTCTCACCTTCGTCTAAATTGTAATCTTCACCATCATCCTGCTCATAATCATAGTCTCCATCTCTTAGATCATGGCCTTCAGCTTCAGGGTCTTGATCGTCTTCTTCTTCCACAACCATCCCTTCTTCAGCTTCAAGTTCATTTGCGCCATGGTGCGCAGGAGATTGATGATCAGCTAATACAGCTGATGGAGGATCAGAAACCTCCTTTTGCCCAAGGTCAGTATTGTTCCTGGAGATGGAGGAAGTCACCACTGGCTCAGAGTGGTCCTTTCTTTCATCTTGATAGTCCTCACTCTTATCAGATATCATGCCCATTTTACTGCTTCTTTTTCTCTTCAAGATCTCTTGCAGAGGCATTGGTCCATCAAATGATACGTTATCCCCTCCTGCTTGCTGATAGCCATCACGCTTTTGGAACTTACGCTTCCCTAGGACCTGTTGCTCATCAATATTCTGTTCATTGATCTCAGCAGTTTTCCGACCTTTAAGTTCAGCAAGACTTCTTGGACCAGAAAAATTAGAATCATTCTCGCTTGCATCTCTTCTCATACGTGGACCACTGTTATTTCTTCCAGTATCATTGAGATCCTCTTGTATTCTTCCCTTTAATCTATCGCGAAGCCTTCCCTGTTGAGAGAAAAGCTGTGGCCTTTCTGAAGATAACCTGCCACGGTCCCTAGCCCTATCTAGCCGCATGTCTGTCCCATTAGTTGGAGAGGGTGATCTACTAGGTAGCTTTATTCTTCCTCGAAGACGACTAGCAAGGGAACTCTCATGTGAAGGTACATAGTGTCGATCCCTCCTGGAACTCTGGTAGCCTCGATCCTCAACGTGTTTTTCACTTGCATAGTCATGACTAATGACTGACCTCAAACCATTAACCCTCTTATGCTTGGATAAACGATGCCTCAGATCTGACTCTTTAACTTCTTCAGGGCTGTGAGCTCTACCATAGCGTCTCCTTTCAAGATGAGCGGATTCTCCTAGTACTCTCTCAGGAGAAGCTCTATGCTGCACCCTACCAGAGCGACCCGGAAGCCTGTCTTGAGAGTCATGCCCATATACATCATGGTACATATCCTGGTCAACATCTGCAGACAGGCCAATATCGTATTCATTCCTTATCCCATTTCTGCCATATTGACCTTCACCATGATAAAAATCAGTACCTCTGAGCTCATCATCCACAAGAACATCAAAACCAGGTGAAAGCTCCCTTGAGATCTCATCATCTTTGTT
The DNA here is from genome assembly GCA_025774065.1 of Solanum ossicruentum. Taxonomy (NCBI): domain Eukaryota; kingdom Viridiplantae; phylum Streptophyta; class Magnoliopsida; order Solanales; family Solanaceae; genus Solanum; species Solanum ossicruentum. The sequence goes on from JAOTQR010000079.1 coordinate 2,849,604, forward strand.
CTGGAAGCTATTGTAATCATCAACCCTGACAGGCTGTTGCACTCTGTTGGATCTACCGACAGGATTCCCATTTGGAGGCTGCACACTTTTTGGTTTGTGCCTCTGATGCGCAACATCAACGACAGGCTTGGGTGGCAGCACATTCTCATTAAAGGAGGCATTATTCTTGGGCACAGGAGCTTTCAGTTTTTCAGCTGGTTGGGTTTGTACAGATGATTCTCCAGACCTCCAAGTATTTGCTTGAAAAAATGTCTTCTCTTGCACGCACTTTTCAAGCCCACCAAATGCCTTAAAATTGGTTTTCTCAGTAGATGCAGATGCAGTAGGCACAGGATGTGGAGGAGCTTTGTTAGATACAAACATCGGTGCATGGAAGAACGGACACCTATCACCTTTTAAACAAAAGCCTTGCTGGAAGAAAATGCATGGTACACCTTGCTTACTAGAACCATATGGAACATTTGGTGTAGGTGCAACAGATGCTACTGGAGGTGCGGAAGATCCTGTAGGTGTTGAAACTTGACCTCCCAAAACTCCATCAAGAGGCTGCAAGAGTAGAAGATTGTTTATTATCATGTCAATAATTAGTTTACAAAACACAGTGCACTCTTAGTTTGCTAATAAAAGTAAAACTCGTAAGTTTACATCACAACAAGGAATCCTGGGTACTGGTAGAACATAGATGATAAGATAGTCTAGTATGTCAGTGAAGAATGACTCACAGGGTGCCGGAATGCACATTTTGGGTTTAAGCAGCTTCCGTTCAACCAGTACCAGCAATCTCGAGGATTAAGCCGAGCGACATCACTATGGCGGTACTCACACTCACTTCCCTATGGACAAAGTACAAATAATTGAGTGTCAGTAAATACTTATCTAGATCTGTATAGAACAAATCGCAGATTGAATCGTCTAGAATGTTATACATCATGGCAAAACCAATCACATCTGTATGAATTTGACAGAAAAATTGATAACGCAAAAAGTACCATGCCAATTGCTTTTTTGTAACATTTGCCATTTCCCCATTGGTTTAAAAATGACAAATTAATGAGAAATAAATTCAGTTAATACAGTGTTAAATTGATTAACTGTCTCACATGGCCCAATCAAAGAAAATAACAATTCAAATGCAAAACCAACAATTTGTCATAGACAATAATGACAAACATAATTGACAATAATTACATGGGTAGCATTCACCTGCACACTTAATTTCCACATCCAAGTAACTAACTTTATACTTGCTCCGAGATTGACTCTCAGTCAAGTATGTATCACAAAATAATCATATAAGTCAAACAAATAAAATCTTTGATACACATATCTAATAAAATTAGAAAAACAAATCAACAAACTGTGAGAGTGGATGTATCAAACCAGCAAATAGCAAGAACCTAACCGTTCCCAAGGCAGACAAAATCACACTGGCACCAAACGACAACATGCTGTATCTTCTTCTAGACATATACATAGAAACTAAACCTTCTAGATAGGGCAATGAATTCTCAAGGACACAATTCATTTAAAATCAAACAAAAATAAAAAGACACTTCCTTTAATCTGATAACGCAAAATCGGTAGAACAAAGACAGACGCTATCCAATCACCAAAAGAAAAAACAAACTTCTCTATCACTAAGATTCACCCACAGCTAAAAATACAAGTAGATCAAGTTCCAAACAAGAAACCAAAGGGCTATCCATTTGAACACAGATCTCCAACTAGTTCATCTATACAACAATCTTTTCAAATCAAATCAACAACTACAAGTACTTCTCAATCCAAATCCCAAACTAGTTAAAATCAGCTATATCAAACCCTACATATCAATTCAACTGTTTGTCTCTTGTAAGATTAAATTAGATCCCAAAATCTCGCAACTAATCCTTATGCTAATTAACATACAAATCTCTAAACAAAATAATAAACACCAAATCATTAAGCCCAATTAATCTATAACTTCAATCTTAATCTCAACAAGTAAATATCAATATCATTTACTAATCAAATTAAACCCAAAAAAGGAAAGAAAAGAGCTGAACCTTCTTGCATGTAAGAGGAGAAGCGAGAAAGTAGACACAATCAGTGTTTCTCTTGAGACCTTCTTCTTCAGCTGAAGGCATAGCTGTCGCCGCCGCAGAAGGTGGCTGAATTTGCAGTTGCGGCTGCGCCGGCGGTGTGGGTCCCACCATGGTTGTATAACCTACAGAAAAACCCTAACAAACAGATCCCACAAAGAAGCTTTTGGGAGTGGATCTAGGGTTTCCAAGCATATACACAAATATATATATATTTTATATATATACAATTATGGGCACATCTGAGCTATAATTGATTCAGGTTAGCTTTTGTAGAGAAAACCACCCTAGGGGGTGGGG
>JAOTQR010000079.1:2878898-2894829 GCA_025774065.1 Solanum ossicruentum
AACTTTCGACGCTCCTCATGGGTCATCTGGAAACAGCCGCTTTATGTTTTTAAACATAAGGGTTAGGCTGCGTACATTCGACCCCCCCTCACCCTGCAATGAGCGGGAGCCTTTTGAGGCACTGGGGTATGTTGTTGTAAGAGATTTGATTGTCGAGAAGAAAAAATAAACTAAGATGTTGCTGAAGCTATACAACTGTTACAAAGATCAATTCACATTTGTAGCTTGTAAGTCTTTAGACTTTGTCCTTATCATTTATTTAATTTCATATACACCAAAAAGCTACCAAAGGGGCACAACTGGATGGAATTTTCCGAATGCATTCTACCTTGCTCTCCATTTTACTGCTTTCTGCTTTAAACTTATCATGTGATTCACAAACAGAAGGACAAGAAGAGAACTGCTATAGGATACCAAAGAGAAACAACAGAGACCAGAATGAAACGTGTTTCTCTCTTTTGAGATCTAATCACCTCCTGTTTGTTATTGATGACAAATTCTCTTCAACTTTATGTTGATTCATTGGGGCCCTTGCGAGTAGTGTTTGTCAACCCTATTTTAATTTTAAACCTTTCAAAGAAATCATAACTTTACCTTTGAATCTTGGCAGTTAATATAATACAATTATGTGACAGTGGTGGAGAGAACTACAATTCAGTTTTGTGGAAAACAATGAGTTGAGCCGTAGGTTTGTATTTGTAAATCTGCAACATTAGTTAGAATTTTCTTTTAAAATGTCGTCATTTAGAATTCCTCTAGTGTATAACAGCGAAGATGTCATCCAAAGTAGATACACTTATTGTTGTCGATTCTTTTGCTTGCAATAGCTTCTCTGAGAAAGTCCTGATCTAAGTTTTAACATCAGAGATCCCCTTCAAGATTGTGATCTTGCCTTTACTACTACTGTTTTGCCTTTTGACGTCCTTGTACTCTTGTCAAGCTGTCTCCATAGGAGTTGTTCAGAAGGAAGGTTACATCTTTTACAGGAACTTTGGCTTCCTTTCCTACTTCCAACTCTCTGAGATTGATTTTGCTTTCTGCTTTGTTGGGTTCTGAGGTTCAAAATAAATGAACTATTAGGGCCACCAGAAGCTAGTAGAGAGATCCCTTATTCCTTCTCTCTTCCTAATGCATAAGATTCATGCTATGGGGGTCGAGTTATTTCTGTTACTTAGGACTAAAGAGCTCGTTAAGTTTGATGGTGTTCGTTACCAACATAATCTTTGAATGTTTTTGAGTTCTTTGTGCTTCCTTGGTGGGGTTTACTAATTATTGGGGATAGATTATGTCTGCGGTTTTAAAATAGTTCTGTAGTGATGCTTGCTTGATCGTCAAACATAAATCGTTGAATCTATCTCTGTTGGCTGGTTCGATATGCACTCTTTTCTCATATTTCTTTTATTTGTCGATCGTTGTGTGAACTATATCAATTACTGTCCAATTGCTTGTTTACCTGATTGTTCTTTATATGGATTTCTTGATACTTGATCACACAAATGTACATCTTTAGGCATGAACTATTGCTCTTTGAAGCCCTCCGTGAAGGTCTTGAAGAAGAAATGGACAGAGATCCCACTGTTTGTGTAATGGGTGAAGATGTCGGTCATTATGGAGGTTCATACAAGGTGACTAAAGGCCTTGCCCCAAAATATGGTGATCTTAGGGTTCTTGACACTCCCATTGCTGAGAACTCTTTCACTGGTATGGGCATTGGAGCTGCAATGACCGGTTTGCGTCCAGTTATTGAGGGAATGAACATGGGATTTCTTCTTCTAGCCTTTAATCAGATATCTAACAACTGTGGTATGCTCCACTACACATCTGGTGGCCAGTTTAAGATACCAGTTGTCATCCGAGGTCCTGGTGGAGTTGGTCGACAGCTTGGAGCAGAGCACTCTCAACGCCTTGAGTCATATTTCCAGTCAATTCCTGGAATCCAGATGGTTGCCTGTTCAACGCCCTATAATGCTAAGGGCTTGATGAAGGCAGCTATCAGAAGTGATAACCCTGTGATTCTATTTGAGCATGTTTTGCTCTACAACCTCAAGGAGAGAATTCCAGATGAAGAGTACGTCTTAAATCTTGAAGAAGCAGAGATGGTACGACCTGGTGAGCATGTTACCATTCTAACTTATTCCAGGATGAGGTATCATGTAATGCAGGCTGCGAAGACACTTGTGAACAAGGGATATGATCCTGAGGTCATTGATATCAGGTCACTGAAACCGTTTGACCTTTACACCATCGGAAAATCAGTGAAGAAGACTCATCGCGTCCTCATTGTCGAGGAATGTATGCGTACAGGAGGTATTGGTGCCAGCTTGACAGCTGCTATAACCGAAAACTTCCATGACTATCTCGATGCCCCAATTGTATGTTTGTCTTCGCAGGATGTGCCAACTCCATATGCGGGGACGTTAGAGAACTGGACTGTTGTCCAACCTCCCCAGATTGTTACTGCAGTTGAACAGCTCTGCCTGTGATTTTTACTACACATTTAAGTTTTTGGAACTTGCAAGTTCTACTTAAGGTGAGGATGATTGGTGCATTGTCTGCCTGCACCAAAATAGTCTTTGGATTTTTAATGTTTTGTTGAGGTAACAAGATTTCATGGGAACATTATCATGTTTTGTCTCATCAAAGTTTTGTTCTATTTGATAAATTAGACCTGGAGTTGTATTACATTTATACATCATGTGGTATGATATTTTTGAAACAAGGGTCTTTTCGAAACTTTTCTATCTCTATGATATGAGGTAATAGCAAGATTTGCGTACATTTTATTCTTTCAGACCTCACTTGTGAGATTTCATTGGGTATGTCGTTGTTGACTATATATATGATGCATGGACGATAGCATAGTGGAGTACAACATCAATTCATAAATGAAGATTGGATGTGAGTTTGATTCTCATATCATAATAAGACGTGAGTTTGATTCTGATATCATGATAAGATGTGAGTGATAAGAAGTGAACTCCGTTTTATGTCTAACCACTAGCAAGCTACGTATCTATTTTAATTCAACACGACGAACCTATTTTAATTCAACACGACGAACGGCAAGAGATAGATAAAATATGTATTTTGAATATTTTTTTAATCAAAATATTAAAGAATTTTTTTAAAATTGCTTTTTCATTCAAAATATAACCATTTTTTTGGCATTATAACTTTCCTAACTCCCCATAAAATTTTCTAAAAACATTTAAAACTATATATATATATATGTTTCTCACTTATTATATAGGTGATATATAATACAAATTTTTATGTTAGAAAAATTCTATGAAAAAATTATCTTAAAAACTAATTAAGAAATATGCCTTTTTCTCGTTTTGTAATGACTTTATTGGCATTTTTGAAACAATCGTTAAATTTATTTCAATTAGTACAGTGTCGTTGAAGTATTTTTAATCCTCTCATAAAACACCTTCTATTTTTTCATGATATCATTGCAACATATCTAGATGTTTATGATATCACGAAGAAATGCTTCGTTTCTTCAATAAGACATTTCTCAGTTTTTCATATTACCGTTACAATATATCTACATTGATATAATATTATTAAAGTCTGCTAGAATTTTTCGGTGAGACTGTAAATCTTCTATCATACATCATAATATATCGATATATTGACATGATAAGTTCATTCAACTCCTTTCGTGAGGCTCAACTCCTTAATCCTCCATGATACATCACAATATATCTATATACTGCCATGGTATTATTAAGATTTAATCATCTATTCAAAGGCGACTCAATAAAATGTGTGCATAAAGTCAAAAATTAAAAAAAGAATATTACGATTTATTTAATTTTTATATATTTAATTTATTTATTGATATTTTTTTATTAACAGTATAATATTTATTGTAATATTTTGTAAAACAAGAATAAATATAAATAAATTATTGTACATTACATAACAACGGAAATGTTAAAAATCTATTTTATAGATTATTAATTCAAAAACCTTTTCAGTAACGTAATTGTTTTAAAAACTTCTCTAAAAGTATTAAAAGTTTAAGAATTCACATGGTTGAATATGCCAAGTAAAGCATTACTTTTTTATTTATATAATATTTCATGTTACTTTTAATTACAAAAATCAATATTATAGTGATTCTTACAAGGTATTCAAAGTTGAGATAATGATTTTTAAAATTTAGTTATTGGTTAATCTTATTAGTTTGAGCTTGATATATTTTATAAATATCTCAAGAAAAAAATTAAAGATAATCTAATAAAGTTAATACTTAAATACAATTAATTCAAATTGAAGTAAATTAGACAAATTAAAAAATAAAAAATATATGTAAAAGATAACTAATAACCTTTTTTTTGGGGCCTAAAGCCACTACTTCTGAGACTGCCTAGTAACTCCAATCAAATGCAAAATATACCTCACACTCAACGATTTTATATAGTATATATCATATAGAGACATTATATTATAAAATTTACAGCTAATTTTGATATTTTTTATATAAGTTTTAACAAGTTAATTTATGTAAAAATTAATTAAAAAATAAAATCATTTTTAGATATATGTATATATGTGTTTGTTTTCATTTGCACAACGATTTTTTAATAATTTTTTTATCACTAGTTTAGTTTTTGATAAATAAGCTAATGAATTCTACTTTCTTATATTATTTCATTGTAATCTAATTATTTATTTTTTTTAATCTAAAATAGTTAATTCTTATTTTCATTTTTTTCAAAAGGTTTTAAAAAAATAGAAAAGGTCAATCTTTTTTCTTTTTTTTAAAAGTTAAACTAACAAGAAAAGTAAAAAAAAATTAGAAGAAAAAACTATAAAAAGTAAATAAATTTCCACTTATCACATAGTTTCCCTCCTTTTTTTCCCGCCAAACACCAGAAAAAACCTTCTAAATCTCGAAGAGAGAAAGCAAATTAACCGGAAATGGAGAAGTCCGGCGGTGGTTCAGCACCTACCGGGTGCTTCAAGTGTGGTCGCCCAGGTCACTGGTCAAGAGATTGTCCGTCCAATCCAGACAGTACCGATAAATCAAATCCTAATACGACGAAGTATGCTTCAAAGACCGGATCCGACGCCGGTGATGGTTCTATTGCCGGTGCCGGTACTGGAGCTTCTGCCTCTAAGCCTAGGAAAGTTCCGAGGTCAATGCCTAAGCTAACACCGGATATCCTTCTCTCTGATAAAGGACTTGGATACGTTCTCCGTCATTTTCCTCGTGCTTTCAAATGTCGCGGCCGCGGTCATGAGGTACTTTCGTCCGTCTCTCAGACTAATCTGTGCAACTATTGTTTTCCACTTTCCTGTATCTGTAATTGTTCTTCCTATGATTTTATTTCTCACATTGATCTTTTTATTGTAGTATTATTTCGAACGTAGTTAAACTGCAATTAGATGAGATTCCTTTTCATGTTTATTATTGGTGAGAAAATGATTTGCACTTCACCATGTAACTGAAGTTTCCAACAGATAACAAGAATGGTTGCTCATATAGTTGAGCACCATTTAGCTCCAACTTACGGGTTCAAGTTACCTTAGGATTAAAGAAAAAGATCAAGTAACCAAATGATCTAAAATGGTGGAGCTCAAGGGAGGGGTTTAAAAAAAAATGTTCCCAATAGATCTTGCTTTCTGATTTACAAATTGGTTTTCAGAATGTATAGTTTTTGGTGTTGGGATTGAAATAATCAATGTCAAGTTAAAGTTAGTAAAATAAACTTTCGAAGACCATGAGCAAGAAAACAAAAGAGAAATATACTAAATAATCAAAAGACATTTAACGTGGTTTGGTCAATTAATCTAATCTGCAAGAGTAGTTAAGCAATCCACTTATAAAGTCTTGTTTGTTGAGAAGTCTCATTGAGGAAAGTGTACACACCATGTATGGATTGTAAAATACTCCTCATCATCTTCTGTTGATGAGTTTTTTGTAAATACAAAGTTACCTTTGCTCAAAAAAAAAATTCACTCAGAATAAAAAAAGGTTCATACAATTAATAATGTATCACTTGTCTTTCACAACTTCCTGTAAACAAAACTCTCAAGACCTTAGGACTACATTGTGGATGCTATCAAATTAGAAGGAATGAACCTCTATTTATAGAGTCATAAATCTTTTCCTCCAAGAGAAAGAGCTACCCATATATGGAGGCTTTATGTTTTTCTTTTAGTAAAAAGAAAACTTAATTATGGTAAGAAAATTAGGGAAAACACCCAACATCCGATTGATAATGTTCCCTCTCATGTGCTAAATAAATTCATTTTTTAACTTAACCAAATGTTACTCTTGAGGCATTTTTGTTTTTTATTTGCTGGTTGGAATTTCTTATTATTTTGTTTGATTTGCATCCAGAATAGGCACATCTACCTCACAAAGGTAGGGGTAAATTTTACGTACGTCTTACCTTCTCCGTACTCTACTTGTGAGTATGTTGTTGCTGCATCCAGAATAACCAACACTCTTCAATCACTTTTTTATTGGTAAAGTAAGTATTATTGATGTGGAAAACAGTAGGAAGAGAATGTTGTTACTGGTAACATCCAAATAAAAACACTCTTGAATTACTTTAGAAAAAAATTAACAGCCTCCATCGATCATTGATAAGCAAAAGTTACAGCTTTGAGTTTGGCATACCATACTTGATACAAGATCTTTGGGTGGAGGCAAAGTTAGCTTCTCTCTCTACTAAGTTAACACGAAAGAAAGTTTGTTTAGATTATCCTATGCTAACTTGAATCCATGATATGTATGGATCAAGAAGGTTCACATACAATATTGGAGGGCTTTGTTGATTTGGTTCTGAGGATGGTAGCTCCCATCTGTCTATGTTTGCTGAACCTCTAACATACCTTGGAGTTCTGAGGAAGAGTTGAAGACATGTGTTCCATCAATATTGTGGCTAAGGGCTGCTAATTTATTGGCATCTTTTTTAGCTCCCCTGAAGAAATGACTGGTGGTTAATCCATGTTCTTCAACTAAATTCTGTAAGTCTTGTATCAGATTGTCCAATCTCCAAGGGGGTTTCCATTCTCTCTTGATGCATTTGGTGAGTAGTAGAGAATCTGTTTCAGCCATACTCTATTCCCTCAGTTAACACACTATTTGAATCCATAGAGTAAAGCTTGTGCTTCAGCCATGTTACTAGTGCGTTAACCCAAGTTCATTTAGTAAGCCATGATAATGGTGCCTTGGCTATCTCTGACTATTCCTCCACCACTATATCTTCCCCTAATGCAACTTCCATCACTTTTGAGCTTTATAGGTATTTCAGGAGGTTTGAGCCATTTGACCTTGATAGTAGTTCTTTGGTGGATATCTGCATCAAACACCTGACATTGGCTATTACAGTTTTCACCTATCCTTGCTTTACCAAATTTCTTCTGTGTACCCTGCAAGATTGATAAACAACATAGTTTTGGTTCTCTACATTGAATATCTTTAACCTCAAGTTTGTTGTTCACACTACTTTCTGTAGTTCCCAACAAATTATAAGCTTTAGTTATAAAAGCTGCCAGGGGTTTCTTAGTTTCAAGTTCCAGCAGTAGAGCAATAGCATTTTAAGAGAGTTGTGACTGTGTCCAATTCCCGAAGGTCCTGTGAAAACATTCCAGATTATCTTAGCATGAAGACTCAGGCAAAACAAGTGATCAACATTTTCAATATCAGTGTTGGAGCCATCTGAAATACAATAGTGACAGCTTGGTGTGATACTGATCCCAAACTTCTTCTTTACTTTCTTATCCATAGAGAGTCTGTCATGGATAGACTGCAAGTCAGGAAGGTCATTTTGAATGGGATGTCCTTGTTCCAGATACTTTTGGCAATGTTGTGGGCTCCCTGCTTTGACTAATAGTTCACCAGGCTGAACTGGTGCTGAATTTTCCTGTAGAAGTTTCAGTCCATTAGCAAGATCATCCTTGTTGCTGTTTAGATTGATACTCAAGCTGCCGATACAATTCTTATATTCTGTGGACAGTTGATAATCCAGAGCAATTCCAGTGCCAAACTCAATTCTTAAACACTGAATCTAGCTCTATTTGACTTTGTTCACTATCATTAGGGAGCAGATGCCATAGAGAGTCCAAGCCAGGCCGTTTATCAAACCAGAAGAATCCAGCCCCATTCCTTAGTCTCCAATAAATCAATTTCTCAGTATTGTGTTTGATCCCACGAAGAAATTTCCAGTATTGGGAGCTTTCTTTAATACATTGACATCAACAGGTTGTTGATTATTCCAGTACTTTTCTTTCACGGAATCACTCCAAAGAGATTTAGAGGTTCTTAGCTTCCACCACTGCTTGAAATTAAAAGCAATGCAAATCTCTTCAGTCTAGTGGTGCTTGTTACCAGTTTCTTGGCCAGACCAAAAGAACCTAGCTAAACATTTTCAATAAGTTCCAAACTCAATTTTGGAGGGTCGACAACACTGACAAAATGAGTAGGTTAAGAGGATATGTCCGATAAAGATTGCTCTACCATCAGGTGAAAAAAGTTTTGAGTATCAACCTCTAATTCTACTAATGACATTTTTGACAGTGTCATTGTAGTACGCCACTTTTCTTCCTTCTTGTAACCAAGGGACAACCCAGGTAGTACTAATTGCATTTGCGTTAAAGCATTTTGTGGCAGTAAGGAGACTTGTTTTTCTCCTGTATTACTTGTAAGTTGAAAAGAGTGCCTCTTTAAGATGGAAAGTTTGATATTTTGCATGAAGATTGTGATTGTTATAATGGTTATGCCCATTTTGGTTAAGGATGGAGACAGTCCTTTTAGTTGTACTGTTGCTACAAAATAAACAATTTTGGAAGCCGTATGTACTTATACTAGTGGTACTCCAGCATCAGAGTGATTTGTTTATAATGCAATCTTAACTGGGTGCAGGTTGCTGATTTGGGGCACCTACTTGGCTTATATGCTGAGTGGCATGCGGGTTTGCTTCCTTATTACTCATTTGATCAGTTCATACATAAGGTGGAAAAGCTTGGTGGCTCAAAGAGAGTCAAGGTAACTGGCTTCACTTCCCAGCGTCGATAAACCAATTATGTTAACTATACTTGTCAATAAAATGAGTACTATCTTTCAGTTTAAAAATTTATTTCTTGGCTTTTGTGAGAGCTCGATTCCAGCATGATTAAATGGAATATATGGAGGAGAAGGCTCTTGGAAAATGGTGACCCTTTAAACATGTCTAAATAAAGCATTTTGTCTTGAAAATAAAATACAAACAATGTTCTTTTCAACGAGATGCTAATATGTTTTGCTATACCTTTATGATGCTTTGAGAAGTAGAGTGCATCTGCATCTAGTAAATTTGACAATATCTGTGGTCCAGAGTTCATCCAAACTTTTGATATTCTCTTGATTGTGTTAGTTTGATTTTTGTGAATAGGTAGCTCATTACTTAATCATCTGCATCTTCTCTGTCATATAAGAACTAAGAGGTAATTATTGTTTTAGGTGTACAATCCTAAAAATAACTGCTATTTGTTGTAGTTTTGTGCATATGCACACTTCAGTTTCTTAACCTGGATCTCTTTGGTATAATTTGCAAAATATCTCATTTATAGTAAATTTGAGCAACATGGCCATCGAATAAGACTTAATTTTTCCTGCTTGGCAACTCTCTTTACATGCTTAATGCAAAATGGTGGTAAGTTTGTCATCATGACACTTCATATGGTGTATCTCCTTCGCACTAGTGTCTTCTCATGCCATATACTATCAGTTTTGGTATCAGATAATGACAAGACAATGCATCAATAAAGTCGGGGCTCTAAGAGACTCGGATACCCGGTGCAAATAAAAAAACATAATGTATCAACAACATTTTTGAAGTAATAATTGGATAATGTGTACTTCCATCCTTCAATCCCTGTAAAAACCACTTATATCACTTAAAAGTTCTCCTATATTTATGGCTCTTGTGTTGTCCTTGCAAGGCTTCCTTGAGACACACGCATGCCATTTTGATATATATCTTGCTTAGCAAATAATTTATCTGCATCCTACAGCTTGTGAGAAAAAATAGAACATTTAAACATTATGCAAGATAAAAGCAGAATAATAGGGGCCCCAACTTCACATATGTTTGAGTATTTTGTGCAAAATCATCCTTTAGAATTTCTTCGCAAATTTAATCAGCATAAGAATTGAACCAAGTCATAGTATTTGTCGCTTAATAGCATTCTGTTGTGGAAAGCCTGTTACATGAGCTTAATATTCAAAAAAACAGATTACATACCTAACCTTTAACCCGATACCAGATATGCTCTCTCCATTCGCTGTAACAGGTCATCTTCCCCAATATTTGATGATTGAAAAATAGTTAATTGTGTGACCTTTAGTGACCACGTAAAACAAATGAGTGTTAAAGATTTTATGTTTCAATTTGTCAAGCTTACTAGGGTTCCTTTTTCTTTGAACAGTTATGTATGAGAGGATTACGGGACAGGGTTGCCGAAGGGGTGGATCCTGCAAAGTTGTATGAGCCACAAGTACAAGAACAAGAAATAAATCAACAGGGTACATCTCCATCAGTTCCTATTCTTTAAGTACTTTATCTCTCATCTCAAATTACTTCCAGCTTGAGAAAGCAGCAGTATATGACTACCAACGACTAATGAATGTTAAAATGTTGAACTTCCATTGAAATTTTTTGTATTACTCTCTTTGCTCTTGTATCACAAAGCATATACTCTTTTCTTTAAAAAACAAGAATGACCTAGTTTGATTTAGCACAAACTTTAAAAAAATAAATTGGGTACTAAATTAAAGTTATGTCAAATGTATCAAAATGCCCTTTCATCTTGTGGCGTTGAACATGTCATGTGAAAAGTTGAAGTTAAAGTGCTGTCAAAAAAAGGAAAGGGGTCATTTTCTTTGAAATAGATTAAAAAAGAAAGTAAGTCATTCTTTTTTAAACAGAGGAAGTATGAAGTTTGAAAGCATGATGAATTCAGTATTTTGGATACTTGATTTTAATATTTTGAATTACTGGTTAATTATTAGAATAATGGTTTGAGGAGTATTTCAAGTGAACTAATGGTTTCTATTCACAAATTTTCAACTTTTACAAACATTATGCAAGTCAAGTTATGTCTGCACATAGCCTCAACTTCAAAATATCCTTTTCTAACTTCAACTTCCGTATACTCCTTTTCATCCAAAATTCTAAATATTTCACTAGGTATATTGTTTACCTACTTAAATAAGGAAAAGGAAATGTAGCAGTCTGGTAATTTTAAGAAATATTAAATTAGTGCAGATCAAATGTGATTCTAATTCTTTCCTTGCAGAGTGCTTCATTTTACTTTAACTCTCTTATGTTTTTCAATTATAGTAGTTTTTTGTATTAAATCTCAACTATTACAAGACACAATTCCTCTACTCTATTGTTTTCCCAGGGGAAAAGGCCTATTAAAAATATTACAGGCTTGTACCTTATTCTTCAGTTGTCTATCATGACATGTGTCTATGATCTGTTAATCACGTGAAATTGCATACCATTTGAGATTGAAACATTTAGGCTAAAAGTTAAACTTGATAATTAAGAGTTGTGTTGTTACTAATTGTTGTTTAGGGTATACAGTTTTAAGGCCAGCTTGGCATCCTAGTTTAAAATTCAACATCTAACATACATATATATTAGTCTTTCCCTTCCCTTTGAACTTGTGTTGTTCGTACTCTTCAAAGATGTCGACGGGTGCATATCAGTTCCTCCAAAAGTAGTGCATTTTCTAAGGATTTGCCACAGGTGTGACAGTATATTTTTTGAGTTCGAGCAACATAGGTTTAAATTTTGAAGCACTACTTTGATGAACAAGTAACTTCACTGATCATGTAGAGCTCGAGAAGATATGCATGTTTGTCTTCAAGACTAAGTATTATTTTTTCCCAAGGAATGTGAAATGTTTATGTTTAATGGTAGTCATTTGCAATCATGATGGTCACTTTCAAGTGCACTTTTTGTTGATTCTGTGAATAAAAAAAGGAGAAATCATGATATGTGTCAGCCATAATAAATTTGCTTTTCTACTTGCTTGGATTTGAAATTAGAAATTGCATCTCTGCTGTATTTGTATGCAGAATTCATGGACTCAGAACCAACTGACCATCCAGAAGATACAATGCAAAATCCAGATCCTAAGGATGATCAAGAAATCATGCTTAATGATATGTGGGAGAAGGCAATTGAGGTAGCCATAATGAAACTTCCAACATATTTGTGTCAGTGTTTGTCTTGTTTCCAAAAATAACTATTAAGTGTTTAGTTTGTCTGGCATACTTAATCCCAAATCTTAAATCAGTGATCAATTTTCCCTACTAGGAAGCACACCATAGTAGTTTAGACTTGATGCTTTGGAGTGATGCCAAATTAATGCGGTCAGATTTCTATGATCCTGAAAACTTCTAACAGGTTCATACCAATGGCCTTGGAACTATATGGGATAAAATTTCCATCTTAACACCCAAAATAAGACCCGGCAACCCTTCTTATTAAATCACCCCTGGTCTAACAAACTAACCTCATTCCTTGTCTATTTATTTTCCTTGTTCCCTTGTTATGAAATTATATGCAGTTGGATGCAATATACTCTTCCATAATAGTATACCTGGAATGTGAGTTGGGTATTTGAGACCAAAATCAACCCAAACCACTCTAATTAGCCTCTCTTTGTTCCATCCGAGGAAATTGTCATATAGACTGGTAAAGCTAGTGCAACAGAATAAGAAATCAATTTATCCTAGTGATTTCTTATTTAAACCAATCTCAAACTATCTGTATAGCAGAGAGTAATTATGGCTACTCTTGTAGCTAGCATAAGGAAAATATCTAGCTTGATCTGCAGAAACCAGGAAATCACTTGCTCTTCAAGTTGTATACAAGTGAGTGCTCCTCGAATTTGAGGTGTTTTACTTGTTGAAGCTTGAGGAGAATAGCTTCTTGGAAAAGTTCATTAGAAATGGTTAGTATAGCATTTCTTGAAAAACAACGTTTGTTGATTCTAATCACACTCTCATATGAAGAGAACTCACTTTATCAATGGATCCCACAGTTACCTATCTAGTCAGTGAATACTATCCTGTAATTTTTAGTCTAATGTGCTACACTGGTAGGATTTGACACAATCTTCAGTTACAACCTATTATTACTGGCTAGCATCCTTTATGTGCCCACTGGTGCAGATATTTTAAGTTTTAACCATATCATGTTGTGTATTTGGCAGGAGCCATCTCAACCATCCAATCAAAACATTGCTGCTGTTGATGCATCTTCTGGAGGGAAAGATACAGTAAATCAGGCTCCAGATAATGTAGCAAAAAGTTCTGGGGCTATTCAGATCTCGGAAGAACAAAGAGCTCGGATGGAGGCTAATAAGTTGAAGGCATTGCAGAGAGCTGCTGCTCGAAATGCTCATATCAAGTCTACATAGTTTTTACATAGAGCTCCATAGAAGTTCCTAACTTATTACTATATCTTGTTGTAAATTGTTCATGAGTTTTTCTTTTTCCTTTATCAAAAGCTTAAAGTTTTCTTTATCTTGAATGTCAATACTCAAGATTGGTCTAAATCATTATTTTGCTCTGGTATTCTGATTAGTTACGCTTTCCATAAGTGGCGGAGTCAACATTTTTTGTCAAGTGTGTTTATTTAGAACATGGGTAGGTGATTTTGTATTAAGAGTGTCCAACAATTGATATATATCAAAATCTCTATATTTAGCCTATATAATCGAAAAAGTTTTTAGATGAAGGGTGTTCATCTGATCACTCTTGGATGAATGTGGCTCCGCCTTTGTTTCCATTTTATTTGCTATGACGAAGTTGCTATGACCTATTTCCTATAATATTGGCTTTTTCAACTATTTTGTTTGTTAGGTGTTATTTGAATTAATTGTCTTTCGAAAACAATTGCTTTGTATGATAAGTGTATTTTTTTAAAGTGGACTATGCTTTTGTATAAGAAATTTAACTTAATGCGCATTTCGTGTAATTTGTTCTTAATTTTATACATAAATAACTTATTTTCTATCTACTATCAGATATTATATCAGTTATACAAAAATTAATATATGAACAACTTTTTCCTATCTATTGACAAAAATTCATATGTAAAGCATACATCTCAAGGGTTCAAAAAGTTCAAGAAAGTAATTTAGATTCAAATGAACTATTTCGAGAAGAGTTAAAGAAAACATATTATAATTTTGATAAGTATAATCAAATTTCAAGAAGAGTATAGCTAGTTTTATTAGAGTAATTTTAGTTTTAAAAAATTATTTTGTGCAAAGACTCAAAGAAAGAGATTTCTAGCTCATCAACAATTAGGTTCTTATGAAAAATATAATTGTCATCATATTTCAGTTCTTCTTCATAATAGTTCACGAATATATGTTTTTATTTAAAATTGAGTATTTTTATATAATTATTTTTGTGAGTCCTTCAAATATAAAAAAATCACGTCTTTGAATCTGTATCGATTAAATTGCATATTTTATTCAGGATATAAAATTTGTCATAACCAATTGTACAGTCTTTCAATCTACATATTTAAAGATACTTTCAAATAAAATCTCTGCAAGTTTAGACTTAGTTTATTAGTTCCTCAGATTTAGTGACGCTTTCAAACAAAGTATCTATTAACTATCAGTATTAGTTTATCAGCATTCATTAGCTATTCTTATTATCAGTTTTATCAGTACTATTCAATATTATCATATTATTAGTATTATGAGTTTATTAACAAAATTTCATTAGGAGTATTATTTAGCACCAATTCCATCAATCTCGGATAGAGTCAAAGATTTACTATTTTTTGGCTTTGGGGTATGATGGAATAAAGCAAAATGGCTCTTTAAACTGTCTACGTTTCTTTCAATTGTGAAGTAGCAGTTAGTCAATGCAACTTTCAACGCTCATCATAGGTCATCCGGAAACAGTCACTCTATGTTTTTAAACATAGAAGTCAGGCTTCGTACATCCGACCCCTTTTACCCTGCAATGGGCGGGAGCCTTTGAGGCATTGAGGTAATGTTGTTGTTGTTTGTTGCATGACCTCATTTTCAATTACCACAATTCAGACTAAGATATCGTATAACTTCGTATTCAGTTATTATAGTTCAACCTCAAATATTGCACTAACCTTACATTCAATTATTTTAATATTCATCAGTTGCATTTTTACTATTTGGTCATTGCATCTGTTCATATATTTTAGTTTCGTATTCAGTTAGCATCTCAAATTTGTCACAGTCATGTATATCTCACATACTTGGTACATTCATAGTAATGATTATATCTCTTTTGCCTACATTTTTCATGTGATATAGATTTAGGTGTTTACTAACAGGATCCTAGTCATCCAGCAGGTGGTTGAGTTCTCTTACTTCGAGGATTCAAGTTAGTTTATATTTCTAATTTTTATTCGTACATATTGATTTAGGGAAGCAAGGGGTGATGTCCTAGCTATTTCTAGTCAGTATTAGTAGAGGCTTCATAAATAGTTAGTTAGAGTTATTGTATTCAATCAATCGAATTTCAGTTTATTTTTAGATTACAGTTATTGTACACAAAATTTTTTGTTCAATAATGTATTGAAACAACTTATTTTATAATAATGTTTTCGGTTAATCATTTCAGCTATTAACATATTTATATTTAGTTGTTTGTCATGTCTCGGGAGGATACCTTTGGCAGCATGACACTTGAAGAACCATTATTAATTCCTCAAGTGAACCACTTGACCTTATCATTACATTACATTCAATCAGTTGTTAGAACCCGTTTGGATTTTTGGAATGTTTGTGAAAGTTGATCACATGTTGGAAATTTGTGAACAATTCGGAATTTAAGTGATTATTTTAAAGGTTGAGATCAAGTGAATTACTTTTATATAAGTTATTCTTGGGAGTTAGAAAATCGTAA
>JAOTQR010000079.1:2894929-2921108 GCA_025774065.1 Solanum ossicruentum
CTGTGGATACATGTGGGTGTGGGATGATGTCTGTGATATGATTATGTATGTATGAGATGTTTGTTGGGTGGTTGTACTGCAGCGGTGACCTTGTCGGCCCGCTTATGTATGTATATGTATGTTGTTTGTTCTGAACTTCTGTTTGCATGTGAGGTTAGTCAGTAAAACAGAGGAAACTCTGCCAAAATTTCGGTAGATTTCTTGTCTGTAATAGTCGGGTTTTCGGGTTAGTGTTTGTCTGAGTGCCCTATCGGCACCAGTCATGGCCTCTGGGTTGGGTCGTAACATCAGCGAAAGCAAATACCCAAGTAAGGCTAGACAGTGTCCTAACAACTCTTTATAAAATTAATAATTTTCAATGAACAAGAGTTGGAATGTAAATAACAAGAGTTGCAGGCCCAAGTGGACGTCAGCCAAAAATCAAGTAAGGCTCAATATAAGTCAACCCAATATGCTCAAACAATTAACCAATCAACTCAACAATCTATAATTTGACTTAGTAAATGCTCCTAAAAGAAACTCTAGCATGCAACTCAATCAGATCATTTATGCATGATCAAATCAATCATATGAAGTACTTTCAAGGTCTATATGTGAGTTTCTCTTATCCGACAACAATCATTTATGAGTCAGTAATCATACAACAATCTCGTTGAGGTTGCTACAATCGTCCAATACTTTCCCAGGGTAAAGGATGAATCAACCAATCACGATTCTAGGCCAATCAATCAAGTCCCTACAAGGGACATAAAAAGGAAAACATCCGACTTAAAATGATTCAATCCTCTCATACGTTTGGCGACATAGTCATTGAGTTTAAGTATTAATTACTCTCACACAATTCAATATTCGATACTCCTCCCAAGACTCAATGATCATAAGACAATCAATCTCAATCAAACCAATCACGAATCTTAGAAGAACTCTTATCAATTCAACAATTCTATTATAATCAAGTCTTTCGGCCTATCAACCATCCAACATATCCCAATCACATCTTTCAAGAGTGGTTTAGACAATCATTATATTTAGCTCAATCAACAATCAACCAATCAGGATTATCCACCATGCATGCTATCAGAACTTATCATATCATTCAAGACTTTAACTCAAACGATCATTTAGACTCGAATCAATCATGCTCATCACATAAAGACATATAAAACTTCTCATGTTCCAGTCATGCTCAAATTTTTTCAATTCGGATATTCATAAACCATATTCTCAATTTAATTGATGCATAGAGTGCTACATGAAATTATGCAACCAAAGTTCATGTTAGCTAGTACAACTAAATGCTCAAATCTCATACAATCTGCATGTGTACCATCAATACGTTCATAAATATGCATGAAGACTCTGAGTAAACGCAAACAATTCAAAGTTTAGGATTTTTGAAGTTCTTCCCACTCGACCTCTAGGCATACTTTCGACTCAAGAAGATGAAGAAGGGCACATGAATAGACTTAATCCAATGCTTTAGGTATTCTTACATACCTGAAATCATATAGAACAATCGAACCTTGAATAATCCTTCGTCGCGTGCTTGAAACGCTAGCTTTTCTCCTCTTGAAACTACTTTCTAAGTCTTGAGTATTTTTTGAGCATAATGAGATCAGCTGATATTGTTGAGTGGCTTAAATAAGTGTAAAACTGCCAAGTTAGGGCTTAGAGAAAGTGTGAATGGACTAAAATAACCCTTCTTAAAAATGCTTACAAGGTCGTCTATGAGGTCATCTTCGATCCATAGAAGCTTCAATGGGCCATAGAACCCATCCGTAGAATCTGGGATGGATTTCGAAGTCCTGAAACTCGTTTTACGGGCCCAAACTATAGACTGTACAAGCTTCTAAGACCCATAGTTGGGTCCGTAAGAGCCTGGACTCGAAAACCAACTTGGAACATGTTTTCACAAGTTGGACTTTATAGGTCGTCAACCTATTTACAACCCTTAGTATAGGGGTCGTAAAAATTACCCTAGAAAACTCTGCTCTGGCAGTTTTCACTAAAACAATCATAACTTTTTGCTCCAAACTCCAAATGAGGCATTTTTGGTAGCGTTAGAAAAAGGATTCAGAGATCTTTAATTTTATGGGTCATGAGCATTTAAACTTATGGTCATTTAAAGTTATGACACTTGCATAATCTAATGGGAAAAACTTAATTGATACAAAGATTTTAAACTCAACTAAGTACTGGAGGCCTCTTATAACCCCAAACCACTTTCAACACACTCCCAATATATAAGGATGAACCTTAAAACATATGGATAAGTAAGCCATCACTAGGTTCAAACTTATATACATAGGGCAAAACAATTCGGATCCCATGAATAAAGTTGTGGGGTGTTACATTGCTTATGATTAGCTTTGGGTCACTTGTGACTCTAAGGATCGTGTTACTCTTGAAATAGTCTCGTGTCGTGATACATTGCATGAGATGCATGTAGTGTTGTGATACGTTGCATGTGATGCATGTACTATTTGGACGTTATTTTCTATAAAAGAAGTTGACAGGCGAGTCCATAGTATCTCTTTCTATTTAAGTGTCACTTTCTAGCTCTACTTCATATGAGTTGTTTTATAGCGGTATGATTACGATCCTTACTCCGAAGGGACACAAAACTTTTCTTTCAGATGTTAAAATCGACGCATGATTTTATGATATGAAATTAATAATTGTATAATGACGTAACCAAATTATAACTTATGTCATCAATTATATACTCCTTTTGGCTTGAAAGAATTTTTTTTTTTCAATAAATTTGTTACTAAATTTACATTCTTTATAATCTAATTTTATATCCATATTTCAATAGTATCCTATTAAACATGATTTAATTTTTTTTTTTTTGATATAATCTTTTTAAAACATTTACATCCCAAAAAATTTTTGCAAAAACTTTACTAATTCAACCAATGAGACATGCAAATTAAAATTACAATCTACCCCCAATAGTCTTCCAAACCTCAACTTTTCGCCTTTTTGTTCTGTACATCGTCTCGCCGTCACTCTCACCGTCGCCACCGTAACAATCATCTTCACCGCCGTTGTAGTTCCACCACCCACCTACGTGATCTTGAAGGTTCGACGATTAACTCTATCTTCGTTCCCCAATAATCCACTTGTTTTTTCGTCGATTCTAAACAACCTCTGCAATTTCTATCGGTACTGAAATTAGGGGAATTCCAGTGATGTTTTGCGGTAATTTCTGAAATTGAAAATGTAATCGATTTTTTGTATAGGTATATGGATTAAGCTTTCTTTAGTATCTCCTTGTGGAAGTGGCTTTTTCTTCTTATAAAAATTGCCTTTTTCTTTAAAAATAAATTAGGGCTTTTTATGCCCTCATTGAATTTGATTAAGAAAGCTATGTTTTTTGTTTTGTTTATTAGTTCATTTTATTAGTTCATTTAAGGGAGGGTAAGGTTTGCCTTCACACTTGTGTGATTACATGTTGTTGTTATTACAAGTTCCTTTATTAAGTATCATCTTTAATTTGGTTATCATAGTTTTAGTTAACTGAGCTTCTTTTTCCTTTTGTACCTTTTTTCCCATTTTTTTCTTTGGGCATTTTGTTGTAGTTGTTGTAAGGTCATGATCAGATGATTGATCATTGACTATCTGTACACTAGCTGTTGACTTGCCACAATGTTCTTAGTTTACCTAGATTTTGGGAGCCCTTGTACTTTGCGGAGCTCACATTGGTTGAGTTTTGATTAAATTGGTTGAACAGTTATGGTCAGCTTGAATCTTGAGGTGATATTGGGGCTCGATTAAGCTTGTGCACCAAATGTTTGGGCATTATTGAGGCTCAGCTTTAGAGAGTTCCTTAGGGGCTTCTTGCTCGATCTGGTTGATTAAGTGATTATACCATCTTTCTACTTGGATAAGGTGAATGTAAATGCTGATGAAATATGGTTAAGAAAATCATTGTTCGAACATGGTATCAGTGCCTTGGACTGTGTTTTGAACTGCATAACGATATACTTTATTTTTGATAAGCGAAAATTCGTTAACAAAATTAGAAGTTGGTGTTGACAATTATTATAGTATGCGTCTATGACTCAATCCATGTCAGAAACAGTCATCAGAATTCAATTTGGTTATATCACCTGTATATCTCTTCTCTAGCCCTGAAATGGCAACATGATCACTCACTGTTTCTTATTTGGAGTCAAGTGTAGTATCAGTTAGTATTTCTTCTTTGTTCTTGTTCAATATATGCAATGTTGTTGCTCTTTGAATTATGTGTAGAGTCTGTTTATCAATGACATTATTTGGATTCCTGGTCACGGGGAATGTATTGCTATTCCTGTCCTTATCTGTTGTTCAGATACATGAGAATTGGTTTTTATTATTCTTTCCTTATCAGTTACATCATGTTGTAGCTACTGTTTTTACGAATTTCCTCTTCAGATCGCGGTTTCTCCTGCAATGCTTTAAGATAATGTGATAAATTAAAATTTTTTTGGTATTATCAAAAAAGAGAAAAAATAAAAATTGGACAGGCTGCCTTTTAAATTTTTGGTATAATTTCAACTGTAGGTTATGCAATATCCTCGAATTTGATTGAGAAGCTAATGATGTGTGGGATTCTCAACCATTTGAATGGATGCTGATAGTCCACTTACGAAGTATAACTTGTTCAGAAAGATACTAGAAAAAAATGAATTTTCAGCAAATGTCGGGGCAGATTTCAGGGCAGGTTCCAAATCAAAGTGGTACTTCTTTGCCTGGGCTACCCCAGCAGAATGGGAATCCTTCTCCTGTGCAGATGCAAAATGCAGGCGTTCATCGTTCTATGCCCAATATGGAGTCTGAGTTCTTGAAATTTCGCAGATTTATTTTACGGAAGATGTAAGTTATTATATTTCTTGTCTTTTTCTCTTTGATCTTAAAATCAACAAAGGAAGATATCATTTTTCCTTCTAAATAACAAGGAAAATATATTATATATGTAGGGGTCCATTAGTATTTTCTTAAGGCAGTTTATTTCTTCCTAATCCTATTATTGAAGGATGTGGAGTTGGATGGTGTAGACTCAGGCTGAGCTGCAGAACTACTAATGATCAACTTTGTTAGCATTGGTTTATTTCAGTTTCTTTAATAACTAAGTCTTCTTCAATGCTTAAAGAATTTTTTTTGGAGGTCGTATCTGAAAAATCAGAGGTTGGATACACATTTTTGTTCTTTAAGTTATTCCACTATGAACATATGAAAAGCCAAGTCTTCTGTTAGCATTGATTTTCTAGGGAGGCAAAGCTGTTAGAATTGATTTTTTAGGGAGGCAAAGCTGACCATGTAAAATTTCGTTTGCTGGGTTACTTGCCATTCTTTAGCTCCTGTAAAGCACTGTCTCTCTTGACAACTGCTTCGACAAGCTATTATTCTGTTTTGATGGGGAAAGTTTACAAAAGTAATTTTAGTTAGGAGTTTTAGAAAGGACTTCAACTTCAAAATACTAGAATATGTAGTATGGATTTTGGGAGGTTGCAACTCTGAAGGACCGTATGGTAGGCAGTATTAATTAGAATAGTCCATGGATTAAAATTTAGTCCGTCAAATACATTATTTGGTTACTTTGTTTAATTTAATCCATATATTTGTTGTACACCATACAAAGTCTTATTTTATCCTAGAAAATGGAAGGATAACTAATCCCAAGTTTAACAATCCTTGGATAAGACCCCTAAATGACTAAACTATTTTATCCCCCAATTCCTTTTCCTAAATTTCTTTTGTAATTTGATGTCCTTTTTATTTATATTGGAATGGTTATAAATGTTCTTTTTAATTCTCCAAATTCGTTTAGTGTAATTTGGTGATTTCGCTAATAAATATTTTTCTCTATTACTTTTTTTGGGTTTTTTTAGTCAACCACTTAAACTTTTTGTTTTTTGAATAAGCTTTAGGTATTTGAACAGTTTACGTAGCCTTAAATCTATCTTAAGTTTAAGATATTTGACCAAAAAAACTAGAAATACAACTGTGCCGTCAAGGATCTCCGCAGTGGTACATCACACCTCAAAAGTAATAACAACTCTTTTTAATATATATTTTAGTATTTACCTTAACTATTTAAATGAAATAGAATATTCTATATGAAAAATTAATATTGTCTGACGGTTATCTACTCTGACCCAATTACATGAAACAGAAAATTTCATAATAACTCAGATATATAAAAGGAAAGAAACTCTTTGTAGAATTTTAAATCAAATGCAAGATTAGATGGGAAACAATGAACCAAACACTTGATAAAAATAATCTTTGCATAACTAATTCTTGCATTACTAATCAATGCGTTACTAATTCCTTCGTTATCAATTTTTGTACCAAATCACCCCTAAGAGCTTAAGAAGTAAATCAATATTGACCTTTCTTATAGTGGTGTAAGCCAACCTGGTGTATGAATTCGTCTGTTTTTGGGGAACGAATACCTTTGATCCCTCTGTATTTCCAGCAAGTAATAAGTGGTTGGCATGGGATTTCATGAACTTGAAACTGTCCCTCGAATGAGAATAAACACTTGATAAATGCACAGGGAATTGGTATGTGAAGGTAAAGAGCTTCTTGGGTCCTTTTGATAACTTGAATTGCGTTGTTTAATGAGCTTATTGGCTCATTATTTTCAGATGTTCCATAATGTACCCTCCGTTCAATTGGTCTAAAAATATGCTCTTGTTTTTGCATTGTTCATGATTCTTCTTCTGAACGTCCCAATTATTTAATTAAATCTCTTTTTTTATGGAGTTGATTCTTCCACATTGCTGCTGAGTTATGTGATGATAGCTGATGCAAACTTTACAACTTTTCTATTGTCCAGCTATGATTATCTCATGCGACGGCAGCAGCAATCCCAGGAGATGCAACCACAGAGGGTTGTGGATCTAGTTAAACGCCTGGAGGAGAGCTTGTTTAAGAGTGCTTCAACAAAGGTTTGCTGTTTCAGTTTTGTTTATTATTTATGGGGTGTTTGGATTGGCTTTTTACTGAGTTGCTTTTAAGTTAAAAGCTAAAAGCCATAAGTTAGGGACCCTCTACTTTTGTCTTTTGTCTTTTGGCTTTTATTTTTGTGCTCTTTTAGCTTAAAAAGGTGCTTTTAAGTACTTTCTTGTGTTACCAAACACTCCAAAATGTTAAAAGTGCTTGAAAGTCAAAAGCCAAAAAAATAAGCCAATCCAAACACCCTTTGACATAAAAGATTGTGCTGTCATGAAAAGTCATCTCTATTCATTTCGTTAATGATGCTTCATCTTTTTCATGCTTTTAGGAGGAGTATATGGATCTATCAACTCTGGAGAACCGACTATTTTGCTTGATTAAACGCCTTCCTCTGAATAATCATAGCCAACAATTCTCCCACGTTAATTCATCCACCTCCATTGGAACAATGATACCAACTCCAGGCATGCCCCGAAGTTTGAATGCAGCCCTTATCGGGACATCATCTGTCGACAGTTCCGTGACTGCTGGAAGTACTATTACATCCTCTGCAGTTAACTCTGGAAACTTTGTGCGGACAACCAATTTCCCCTCTGGCAGTATGCATGGTGTTTCATTTATTTATGCTGATGATGTTACTTCTAGGCATTATTTCTTTCCAAATTAATAAGATAATTACTTCACTCTGGTGTAACAGAACTCCTCCTTGCAGGCCCTTTGGCAAATGGATATCAGCAGTCTACATCTAATTTCTCAATCAATTCTGGTGGGAACAACCTGGTACCATCCATGGGTGGACAAAGAATGACAACCCAAATGATTCCCACTCCTGGGTTTAGTAATAGTGATAATTCCCATAATAATAGCAGCGCACAATCTCACATCAATTTGGAATCATCTAGTGGTGGTGCTGCCTTTTCTGGGGTTGATTCCACAACCGTGTCACAGCCACTGCAGCAAAAGCGACATATTACTGGTCAAAACAGCCGTATACTGCATACACTCGGCAGCCATATGGGTGATGGAATCAGGTCAGGATTGCAGAATAGATCCTATGGGCAGTCAACTACGCCTCTGAATGAGGGGCTTGGAATGGTTGGGAACAATTTGCAGCATTTGAATGGTCCTGGATCCTCTGAGGGTTATACATCCGCTACCATGTATGGAGACTCTCCAAAGTCGCTATCTCAGCAATTTGATCAACATCAGCGACCAGAAATTCAAGGTGACTCCTCAGCACAACACATACCTTTAGGCTAATTCCTGTAATATGGCACTTTCCTTGTATTGATAATGTTAAAAGTATTTCATGTTTTTGATAACAGGCGATAGCTATGGTATTAGTAATACTGAAACTTCAGTGTCTGGAAATTTGTATGCTCCTGTTTCTTCTGCTGGTACAGTCGTCAGTACTCAGAGCTTGAGTGCTGTAGCCTTACAGTCCACGTCAAAAGTAAACTCACCTTTGATGAGCAATAAGTCGAACTTGACTGCCTCTCAGCAGATGCCAAATGCAAAGGTTAAGCCTATCGTTCAATTGGAGAAGATGAACTTTCAGTCCCAGCAATGTCTGGGAGATGACCATTTATCTTCTAATCAGCCTCAACAATATCAACAGCAGCCTCAACAATTTCAGCATCAACATCAGTTTGCTCAACATTTATCCCAACAGAAAATACAAAGTCAGCAGCAACAACTTTTGTTAAGGAGCAGTGCTGTTGGAGCTCAGCTGCCACCTAATCGTGATGCTCAAGTAAAATCTAAGCTTGAAAATCATGATGAAACCCCGCAAAATCAGTTTCAACAGAATGCGGTTGTAGACCAATCTAAAGGTAATCAGTTGCTTCTCTAATTTAGTCAGCACGATGTCTGTTATTACTTTCTCAATCTTCGGATCCAATGCACCAATGTTGCATCCAAACCAGTTTATTGTTGATTCTTGGTTTAGGCCATCTCTCTAACGGAGTTTATTCAGGTGCAGTATTAGAGGGTGAATGGTATCCCAAATCTCAAGATGGGTCTCAGATACCAGGTAGGTTCTTTGAACCAAATGCTCAAGAGGAATTGTGTCAGAGAACTTCCACGGAAGAAGCAGCTCAGCTCAATAATTTATCTACAGAGGGATCTTTGGCCATTCAATCTGTTGCTAATAGAACAGTTGAAACCAATAATTCGAGCAGTGACATGCGCAGATCTGGTAGCGTTCCTCGTGAACGGCAGTATATTAATCAGCAGAGGTGGTTGTTGTTTTTAATTCATGCACGCCGATGTTCTGCTCCTGAAGGAAAATGTCCTGAAACCAATTGCATACATGCACAAAAACTATTGAGGCATATGGAAAAATGCAGTAAATTTGATTGCCGGTATCTTCGGTGCCCTGAAACAAAGGTTTTAATTAATCATTATAGGCAGTGCAAGAATGTAAACTGTCCTGTTTGCATTCCTGTCAAGAAATTTATGCAGACACAGCAAAAAGTGTTTGGTCGTCCTGGCTGTATTTCTGATATGACAAATTCCCTCAATGGTACTTGTAGAACCTATGATACTGTTGAAACTGCTTCTAAGTTGACTGGCAACCCAAGTCCAGTGGCAATTAAAACTCCAGAAGATTTGCAGCCTTCTCTTAAACGCATGAAGATAGAGCCATCTTCTCAACCTCATATCTTGGAAACTGAGAATTTTGTGCCAGTTTCGGCCTGTGAGTCTAATGTTTTGCAAGATGCTCAGCTTGTTGAACAGAATGATGCTGTGGTAATGAAGGCTGAAGTCACTGAAGTAAAGATGGAAGCTCTTGCAAATGTCGTGCAAGTTGGTCCTGGGAGTACTGATATAGCAAAGAATAATTCGGATGATACATATACCCAAAGGCCTGTTAGTGATTCTCTTGCATCAAGTACTCCAGGTTGTCTTGTGAAGCAGGAAAATGTTATTATTGAGACGGACATTGATCAGCCTAAACAGGAAAATACATCAGCACCCTCCGAAAGTACAACTGGATCCAAATCTGGGAAGTCTAAAATAAAGGCTGTCTCAATGATGGAACTTTTTACCCCAGAGCAGGTCCGGGAACACATTAAAGGTCTGAGACTATGGATAGGCCAGGTCAGTCAAATATATTTCGCGTATGCTATACTCCTACATTTGGGAACTCTTCAGTTTGGTTGTTCAATAAATTGTCATTTAAACAGATGATTTACTTTCCTTTTCTAGAAAAGAATTCGATAAGCAGTTAGTTAAAAATATTGATGTTCGGTAACCTGCCCTATGAAGAAATGCCGTGAGTTACTTAAAGGATTAAATAGAGAACATATTTTCAGAAATTCTTTGTTCTTTTAGCATTTCTACACCTTGGCCAAATATTCTATAGCTATGAGGCAAACTGTGAATTGAGAATTATATTTCTTTGAGCTGAAATGATTCTTCCAATGTCAAGAGCATGCGGTTGCTGTCCTAACTGTTGGTCGGATCATTCATAATTTGTTGAATGCACATGAGTGTGTCATTTTCACTTTATCTGGAACAGGCCACAGGAGACCAGGGTTCAAATCTTAGGAAGCAAAAAAATGCTTTCTTTATTTCTCTAAGGCTTGGGGTCAAAGTTACATGGTACTTGTACTGGTCGGAGATAGCACTTACCCAATAGTTAGTTGAGGTGTAAGCACCAGGCAAGCTCCCCCATAATACCATTGTTATAATTTTATTTTAAAAAAATTAGTACTTCCTCCGTCCCATCTTATGTGGCGTGTTTTGACTTGGCACGGTGTCTAAGAAAAAAAAAGACTTCTAAAATTTGTAGTCTAAAACAATCCTTAGATATTTGTGTGGTTGGGATTCGTTTCATTAAGGGTAAAAGAGGAATTTTAAAGTTAAATAGGAAGGTGACATTCTTTTTGGGATGGACTAAAAATGGAAGACTGCCATATTGAGTGGGACAGAGGGAGTAGTTTGTTGTCCTCTAGCCAGACACTGGGTATGTTGTTGTTGTCCTCTAGCTGAAGTTGGAAGAAGAACAATGGGTAATTTGGGTATTTATGTGTTTCATTATATTTTTAGTCAGTAAGTGGTTAATGAGATCTGTCAGACCTTAGTCATTGTCAAGTACTATAAGGCTTACCTAAGAGTTGCTGATGATAATGAAGTGCATGCTATTTACAGGAAATGTACTATTTTAACTTCTTTCATGTAATCCTTCTACCATGTTATATAGACTCAATAAAACTGTTACACTTATTTCTTTTTTATTGATCTCCAGTGCCTGTAGGTCAAGTGGCTGACTTGTTGCTATACATGGTCTTCATTTTGGTGACATGTTTGGTTTTATTTCTCATCTTTATGAGTAAACTTTTTCCTTTCTGTTCTGTTTTGCTTGACAGAGCAAAGCGAAAGCAGAAAAAAATCAAGCAATGGAGCATTGTATGAGTGAAAATTCTTGTCAGTTATGTGCAGTTGAGAAGCTAAATTTTGAACCTCCACCTATATATTGTACTCCATGTGGTGCTCGTATTAAACGTAATGCGATGTATTATACAATTGGAGCTGGGGAAACACGACACTACTTTTGCATTCCATGTTATAATGAGGCACGTGGTGACACTATCGTTGTTGATGGAAACAACATTCCAAAGTCGAGGATGGAGAAAAAGAGAAATGATGAGGAGACTGAAGAATGGGTATCTGTCTTACTATTTGCATTTTATTTGACAAATGTAGTATCTTATTCTCTTATCTTATTATATAAGAGAGAGTTGAGGCTGAAGCAGGCTACAATCTGTCGACGTGCTTGCTTCACCAAGGGCATTTTCAGAAAAATTTTAAAAAAGAAGCTTTTATTGTTCCACTTTAATTTAATTAGTGAACAACTTTTTCGAAATTACGAGACCTACTTTAGCTATCCTTTTTAGTTTTAAACTCATATTCTGTATTTATAGCTTTATTACTTTGAATGTCACTGATATTTTTGTAAATTTCTAGTTACTTTGAGTAAAAAATCGATGGTCAATGAAGAAAAATATTCAAATTATGGACATCCCAATGGGTCACCTCACATTAGGTTTTCGAGGAAAAAGAATGAGATGATTTACTACTACACAAATTAATTTATTTAAGAGCAAATTAATCTTTTAATCAGTACCATTTAAAATTTAACAATTTTAATAACATTTATCAGTATTCCATTTATACTTAATACAATGATTTACTGTCACACAAATATATGTAGCTTATTTTAGACAAAAATTTTTCAATCATTTAACTAAACCACTTTAAAAAATATGTTTATGAACAAATATCGGGCCCGTGCACAAAATGGTTTTTTTCTCACACAGTTTATTGTAGAAATGGGGTTTTTTGGAAACTATTATGCTTGATGCTTTTTGTCTATAACCTGTTTCTTTTCTTCTAGTTTTAATTTTTATTGGTCCTGTTATTAAGTGGTTACTACTTTGTTCAGTGGGTGCAATGTGATAAATGTGAAGCTTGGCAACATCAGATTTGCGCTTTATTTAATGGTAGAAGGAATGATGGAGGACAAGCTGAGTATACCTGTCCCAATTGCTACATAGCAGAAGTTGAAAGAGGCGAGCGCAAGCCCTTACCACAAAGTGCTGTGCTTGGAGCAAAAGATCTGCCTCAAACAGCTCTGAGTGATCACATTGAGAAACGATTAGCTAATAGTTTGAAGGAGGAACGGGAAAAACGAGCAAAGCGTGAAGGAAAATGTTATAATGAGGTACGTCAATTGTCATGACTTACTCGTTAATGTCTTGCAGTATAAAATGATCAATGCATTGAGACTTGATTCCTCTGATAAGTAAACAAAATCAACTACTACTACACTCGGTTCCAAACAAGTCGGGGATGATTATGGGAATTCTGACTGACCATATTTGTCCATTTATATTAATCTCAGGCCAAAATTGCATCAAATAAATAACAAAATAAGTAGTAGAAGTTCTATCTTGGGGCTGAAGCAGTTCTAGACAGCATGCCTAAACATTCAATAAAACTTTATCACTTTATTTTTTTGATAAGGTAGTTAATTTTATTAGAAATTGGGGGAAACCCCGCTATACTTAGTCACTTTATGAAAAATGACTAGAAAGCATTAGATCTATATTATATGCACTAACATGGCTAAACCACATTCCCAGCTAATTGATATCATTTATATGTATTTTTTTGGTCCATAATGCTCTATCGTTCGCAAGCTTGCGTGAATCCCAAGGAATAGTAGGCCCTTTGAGACTACTTTTCCATGTATGTTAGGTCTAGCTTGCCCTCTTTAACACCTTCACTCGACACAGCTTCCGACTTGCTGATTGGTGCATTTGAAGGTCAATGCCTTTACCAAATCATCTCAAGCGACCGTCTCATTTCATTCTTAATAGGCATTAATAAGTACTTACACTTTCAGGCGAATGTGATTACTTCTAGTCTTTTTCTAATCTTGTATGGTCATACATCCATCTTAGTATTCGTATATTTGGGATACAATTTTTGTGCATGTATTGGACTTTTAACAATTTAACGTTCCCTTCCATATAACATTGCTGGGCTTATAACTGTTCGTAGAACTTAATCTTTACTTTGGTAGGCATCCTTATCACATAACACTCAGGTAGAACCTCTCCATTTCAACCACGGAGGGTAGTTGGATTGTATAAAAATTAGGCCCGGACATCCATGAATCAAGATCTGCTCTTTCTGTGGATGCTGTCTTTGTTACTTCAACCTATTATTGTTATAGTCCAGTTGACTAGGGCCACTTTTCTAGAGGGAGAAATTAGAAATTAGAGTTCTATGGTCCTGATCTACAGCTATAAGTGTCTGGAGATGTTTGGAAGTGAATTTGCATTTCTCTGTAGTTCATAGAGTTTAGCAGTTAGTGAATAAGACAACTGTTGTCAGCCTTTTTTCCATCAATGCTTCTTTCGCCGTTGGGAAAAAAGATTATCATCTTTAGCTTGTTCTGATGTCTGCTTCTGCATTTAGTATTTGGTAGTGGTGTTAACAAGTCGCTTGTGCCTTCCTAATTTTGCTCCTACTTATATTCGTTTGCAGGTTCCTGGAGCAGAAGGACTTGTTGTAAGAATCGTGTCATCAGTGGACAAAAAGTTAGAAGTGAAACCACGGTTTCTTGAAATATTTCAGGAAGAGAACTATCCACTGGAGTTCCCGTATAAATCAAAGGTACCTTTCATGCAAAACTGAATCATGCTCATGAATATTAATTTGGGTTTAATGATTTGAATGAATGTCGAATATCTTTATCTGGATCTTAAAAAATTTACTGAGAATTTGTTGCTGGAGTATCTCGATAACTTTTATTTGTATAGGTAAGATGATTTTAAAGAAAATAAGCAACAATGGATGTGCTGTAGCAGTTAGTACACTGAAGAAAAAATAACAAAGCATGCCTTTTTTGATTTATTTTCTAATCTTTAGGGCTTCTAACATCTGCAAAACTGATTCAACATCATTCACATGTTCCAATCTATGCCATGAGCAAAATAAATTAATATAGATTTAAACTTCATGTTGACGATAGTATCAGCAGAATCGTTGAAACGTCCACTGTTTTACTGTCCAAATAGTCCACCAAATGATACAGGGTCCTTGATCCAATGCCATGCTTGTTCTTCCTTTGTCCATTTCTGTTCCAGCATCTGAGCAACTCAGTTGTTGAAGTAGGCACGAACCAATGCTGACCAGTAATATTGAGAAAAAATCTGCCACAGTTGGGTGGTAAGTTCTGCTATGCAATCCATATAGGAGGCATTTACTGCATTGAGCCAGCCGTCTTTTTTGTAGATTACCGTGAGTAAGATAAAACTTCTTCGCTCACAATTTAAGTGAACAGGCTACCTTGAAAGGAGCTTTATCATTTGCTTCCAAGGCCAAGGCTTTTCTAGATTCACTTCACCTCTGAGATCTCTGCAGCAAGAAGACACCGTATGCATTCCTTTGTTGTTGAGCGACCATCTGATGGTATCTTCTGATTTGCTGAGATTTGAATAGTTGAAAAGTTCAACAGCACTGTTAGCCCTTATTCACTGAGATTCCTTCTGGAGCTAATATTCCTTTTCATCTCTTTGTTGTCTGCGAAAGAAGCTGAATTGTTTGCTGGCAGTAAAAAATGAACAAATCTGGGAGCTGGCTCTTCAGTGTCCCAGTTCCAATTGACTTATCCTTCCAGAAGGAGATCTTCACTTCATTGTAGTCGAGTTTTTGCCTAATTCCTTTTTTGGTCCTTGTGTTAATGAGCTGTTCATATTTAACCTTTAATTAAATAAATATGCAATTTTTATTTCTGAAAAAAAAATAATAGTAATAAAATATGCAATTTTAGTGGGTGTTTGGATTAACTTATTTTTACTAGCTTTTGACTTTTAAGCACTTCTTTAATTTTGGAAGTGTTTGGGTAACATAAAAACTGCTTTTAACCACTTTTTTATAGTAGAAAAAGTACCCCCAAAAAAGCTTTAACCTAATTTTATGTTAACACCATTAACTTCTTATTCTGTCATTATCCCCTTCAATGGAGACAACTTTCATAGTTGTGAAAGAGATGCAGTATACTACCTAGCTATGTTGCTCGGACTCTTAGAAACTGTCAGCAGGTGCATGTCGGATTAGCCAAAAATAGTGTATTTTCAGAGAATCTGACACGGGTGCAGCATTGAAAGCAAAGAGTCTGTGCAACTTAGCTACTTAGAGTGTCAAACTTTACACTTCATAAAATTCTCTTAGTTTACTTAGCTTTGGCAATATAATCAGTCACGTCAAAGAATAAGGAAGAATTGTAATGTACAAATAACTTTTGTGCCAAGTTCTGCTGGACAGTTGACTTTCTTTCTTTTTAGTACAAAATAGTTAAGCAGATGGTGCATCATCTGAAATAGATCAGTGTTGCTACTTACAATCTTCAGTTACTGGTTTTGACTGTTGAGTAAGAAAGCTACTAATGGGATTAGCTTTGAGAATACTCTTAATTAGGTCTGCTCAACTGTTTTGTTCTCGATGAGTTCATGTCTTCGATGCAAGAGAGATGGAATTGGAAATGGGGGATAAACTCTACTTTAGCATACTATTAAGTATGTTCCAATGAAGTGGTTAAGAAAAGAATTTAAGAGTTGAGTGTGTTAGCTTCAAGTTAGCTTAAAGGACTAAAATTCACATTTTATTTAATTGAAGGTTAAATGTGCTTATTTCACTAATACAAGGATCAAAATCAGTATTATGCGATAACTCAGGGACTGAAACTACTATATTCCCTTTTAATTATAAAAATAGTATCTAAATAATTTATTTTTCTTTTAAAACATTTCACTCCATTAGTAAATACTATGTCAATTGGGGATGCCAAAAACGAATATGATTTAAAAAAACAAAACTAAATTTCCTCATGGTTTTTGCTGGCGATCACCATAAAAGAGAGGGATTTTTTGGCCCTTTATACATAAGGGTAGATGTGGTGCCCAAAATAGATGGCAAGGGTAAAAATTGATCCCAAAACTTAACGAAGGATAAAAGTGGTCTATTTCAATATTTCTAGGGTATGTTTTGACCCTTTTTCATTCTATATATAGAGAAATAGCTGGTGTGTGTTTTCTAGAAAAGATGTTTCACATGCAAAAGTTGATGGCTTCATGGTCATGTCTAGTCCATATTCATTTGTTTAATCTACCATGACGCGAAATATTGTCTCAAAATTTCCTCCTGATCTCGAATAGCCTTCAATTACTTTAATAATTTAATTTCCTCCATTTCCATTGCAAAAAAGGTGGACTGAAAAGTTGCATTCTTCAGGTGTTGTTGTTATTTCAGAGAATTGAAGGGGTGGAGGTGTGCCTCTTTGGCATGTATGTTCAGGAATTTGGATCTGAATGCGCACAGCCAAATCATCGCCGTGTTTATCTCTCGTATCTAGATTCTGTTAAATATTTCAGGCCAGAGATCAAAACAGTGTCTGGAGAGGCTCTCCGCACATTTGTGTACCATGAGATTTTGGTAATCTTTGTTCCCATCTTCCAATTGCTGATTCTAGATATTTGCTAGTGGTTTTTATATTAATATATATGTATACATATGTGTGTTTCCACTCAGATTGGATATCTAGAATATTGCAAAAAGCGTGGTTTCACGAGTTGTTATATTTGGGCTTGTCCTCCGCTGAAGGGTGAAGATTATATATTATATTGCCATCCCGAAATTCAGAAGACCCCAAAATCTGACAAACTCAGAGAGTGGTGAGCTTAATAATGTTTTCTATGTAGATTATCTACTGCTGTAAACAGGTGTATTTTCTCATTAAACTAGTGTTTTTCATATTCCAGGTATTTATCAATGTTAAGAAAAGCCAAGGAGCAAAATATTGTTGTTGAACTCACTAATTTATACAACCATTTCTTCATATCCACGGGTGAATGTAAAGCTAAAGTTACTGCAGCTCGGCTGCCTTATTTTGATGGGGACTATTGGCCTGGTGCTGCAGAGGATATGATTTACCAACTTCAGCAGGAAGAGGATGGGAGAAAGCAGAACAAGAAAGGAACTATAAGGAAGACCATAACAAAGAGAGCTCTGAAAGCATCTGGTCAATTTGATCTTTCTGGGAATACATCTAAGGATCTGCTTCTAATGCAAAAAGTAATTTTGATTGCTAAACATCTTGTCTAGTCATTGTCCTTCTAGTTTCTATATATTGGCTAGTTGGTTGATTGATTTGCTTAATGATATGGGAGTTGTGGCTTGCAATTTCTGAGAAATTAAACTATTATTAAGTATTGAGCTTTAGAGTGAACTTTGCCCTCCTTATTTTTCACCCAAACGTGAAGCCGTTAATGCAGTGGCTGAAAACCTGGGAGGTCAGGATTAAAACTCTAGCAGTGACAAAAACACTATGTGATTTCTTCCTATCTGCATGTTTGCTTGGTGAGTGGAGTTACACACACCTGTGCTGGTGGGAGGGAGCTGGCACTCAACGGAATAGCCAAGCGTGCACAGAAGTTGTCCTGGATATTACTTTTATTAGAAATTAATTGTTGTACTCATTTGTTATCTTAATGTAATATTTTGTGTCTGTTTTGCTTTTTTCCCCCCTTCTTTATAAAAGCTGATGATCATACTGCCAGTCTCCATTGATCTGCACTTTTAACTATTTCCGTTTTTTTTAAAAACTTGCTACAGCTTGGTGAAACGATATCTCCAATGAAGGAGGATTTTATTATGGTTCATTTACAGTATGCATGCACCCATTGTTGCATTCTAATGGTTTCTGGAAATCGTTGGGAGTGCAAGCAATGCGAGAACTTTCAGCTTTGTGACAAGTATGGATCTCATCTCTCTATATGCTTAAGAGTTGCAAAAGTTTTGTGGTTGTTATAGAATCATGATTGTTGCAACCTTGAACTTGGACTGTAAAAATTCTCATCTGTAGAAAATGAACTGTTTCTGTTTTTCCTCCACACATAATGAATGAAAAAAAATCTTAGTTTAATGCCAAGTCTTTTAAAGGGATACATTAGAGCTAGTGCCAGCAACACCAACTCTTTGTCTACGAATTTATTTGTCTTGAGATATCTCAGAGGCAGCCAGAGGGTTCTTATGAAGAAAGGTATACGAGGCTAGAAAAGACACAGTATAACGTTCAAAGCAGGAAAGAAAACCAAAGACAGGGTTTAAATTTTCTGAGGCAACTACCTTTTCCTGTCATTCCTTTGTTAGGCACTCCCAGAGCGTAACGTCTTCTCATTTATGAGGCTTAGACTTCTACTCTGTGCAGTACTAGTCCTCATTAAATGATAAAGCACCTCCACTTTCTCATCATTAGTGTGTTTCATCAGGACATATGAGTTAGAAATTGTGGTATTATTTGGTGGTTGTAGTGTCATTTGTCTCTTTTTGAGCATGTTGTCTTTTGCAATCTTGAAGCCAACCGATTGGACTGAGCTGATTGTCCATTTGCAGATTCAAACAGATTGCAATAGGAAATGTATTTTAGCAGATCCGTAGATGGGGTGGGGTGGGGTGGGGGGTTACTGTCTAGCTGGGACAACTTCGCGGACCAATTTTTAGTTGTGGCCCTCTCTCAACCACCTTCCTTTTCCCCTGTGGTGATAGAAAGGGTATAATTAATATATTTACTGATTGAATTGTAAAAAATTGATGCCGAGAAAGTATGAGAATATAGAATAAAGTCTTTTCCGACACAGCATCTATAAAGACCCAAATATATTTGATTTGTCCCATCTTAAGTACGTTATGCAAAGAAGCTTAGTGTTTTGCTGCATTGTGTCCATGGTAGGTTTAGTTCTTATGGTTTCCGAGTCTTTACATTATGCCTTTTCTTAATGTAGCTAACAGGGCGATCGCTTATTGATCAATAAATTAACCTGGAAACTTTTAGGAACCCAAAGAAAGAAAAGAATGAATGCAGTTACATTTCGTTTTGTTAAATACTTTTATTCGTTTGGTGTATGGAAATATTCATAAGGGACAACATTTGAGAGAGAGTTTCTTATTCCGTAGTGTTTTTCTTTTTAACATTTGGTGTCTTTATTGGTACTGTTTCAGGTGCTATGAAACTGAACAAAAACTTGAAGATAGAGAGAGACATCCTGTTAATCAAAAAGACAAGCACACACTTTATCAAGTAAGTATTTCTCTTTCCCCCCTGTCCCACTGTTGGAACATCTATTGTGTTCCATGATTAAGAAATTTCAATGATATTTGCCAGATTGAAATCAAGGATGTACCTCATGACACCAAAGATGAAGATGAAATTCTCGAGAGTGAGTTTTTTGATACAAGACAGGCATTTTTGAGCCTTTGTCAGGGAAATCATTACCAATATGATACCCTGAGGCGTGCTAAACATTCCTCGATGATGGTCCTTTACCACCTTCATAATCCCACGGCACCAGCATTTGTGACAACTTGCAACATTTGTTACCTTGATATAGAAGCTGGTCAAGGTTGGCGATGTGAAGTTTGCGCAGATTATGATGTTTGCAATGCTTGTTACCAGAAAGATGGTGGAATTGATCATCCTCACAAGTTGATTAAGCATCCGTCTTTGGCTGAGCGTGATGCACAGAATAAAGAAGCTAGGCAAATACGAGTTATGCAGGTGCATTCCCTTTGGCCTTTAATGTAATTTGTGGTTTTGTGCTTCTTCCTATGTTTAGTCGATTCTGTTACAACTTTTGGTTCAGTTCTAAATCCCTTGCATCTACCTCTCTGTGTTTTTTGGGTCCCTTTCATACTCTTTGAATCACCATATACTAGTCCTAGTCCACTGCAGCTACTAAATGCTACACCTTTTCTTTCTCAGAAAATTCCTTGCATCCATTTTCCACAAAAGATTTTTCTGGAAAATAAATATTCTTTTCATTGATAACGCACCAAGATGGTGTCAAAAGTATAAACATTTTGGCAATGTTGCTTGATGACCATCACCTGTCCAATTATCTCTGCAACATGAGATTAACTTCTCCATTAAAAGTTGTAGTGTAAAAATAAAAACGATCTTGTATTTTTCTTATGTATATCTTGATATTTTGTACGCCCTCTATCTCATTTTATATTGAGTTAGTTTAACTTGACTTGGAGCTCAAGAAAGAAAAAGAGACTTCTGAAATGTAGTCTAGATAAGTGAGAAGTTTGTGTGGACCTTTTCATTAAGTGTAAAATAGATATTTTAAAGTTAAATTATTGCTAAATATAGAAATGTGTCATTCTTTTTGAAACTGACCATAAAGGAAAATGAGTCATATAAATGGGGACAGAGGGAGTAATATTGTTCTATTTCCACAAAATAGCCCCAAAAGACACTGTAGTTTAATTCTCCAAGTAGCTCTTTTGATAAGGAAAGATAATTTTATTCGATATGATAAGAAACAGATCTTGGCCTTAATCGACCCAAAAGCAATTCCTACTGTGTGAATTGCCAATAATCATATAAGGAAATCAATCCGTTCTAAGTTATATGGGACAACTTTTATTCATTGACTTTCTCGATGAGTAATGATAATTGTTTCATTCATTTCATTGAAAATGCTGAAATAGCAAGAATACAAGGTCGTATTTGTGATGTGAATTTGTGAACTTGCCAATTTTCAAAACAGGCCTGTCTCCTAAATAGCCTTTTTTTTTGTTGGGGGGGGGGGGGATTTATCTGAGCATGTTCTTTTTTGCAAAAATCTATTTTTTCCAGAAACTATTCCAAAATCGCCTAAAAAGCTTCTTGATTGAACATCTTGAGATTTGTATGAAATAGAAAAGTATTAGGTGCTGTTCTCTATCCTAATGGAAAAGATAAGAGGACAATAATTTAACGGCACATGCAGTTCAACCATTTTCTGTGTTATAGATGGTTCTGTTTACATAGAAATGAAATTCTTTAAGCTTGATTATATTTTCTTTCATTGTATTAAAAATATATACTAGACGTGAGATCTGATATGATTTCTCCCCTCAACTCTGCAGCTTAAAAAGATGCTTGAACTGCTGGTGCATGCTTCTCAGTGTCGCTTTCCCCATTGTCCATATCCACACTGTCGCAAAGTTAAGGGGCTTTTCCGCCATGGTATACAGTGTAAAATACGAGTTTCTGGAGGTTGTGTTCTCTGTAAGAAGATGTGGTATCTCCTTCAATTGCATGCTCGTGCATGCAAGGTTTCTGAATGTCATGTTCCACGTTGCAGGTTAGTTGGCTAATGCTTCCTTAGATATTTGTAATCTGTTGGAATACTAATGTATATAGTCTCACATGGAAAAGGATTATTATGAATATAACTAAAAATCGGGCTCCATGCCATAATATAGATACACATTGTTTTGTGCTTTAATTCTCACATGGTAGCAGAGCCTTGGTGAGAGAATATTGTTGTGCAAAATACCAGCCTCTTCCGGGATAGAAAATCAGTCACCACAATTTTCTGGTGACCTAAGTGGTTGTCCGCATTATTGCCACTTTCTAACATTGTTTTGCAAAAAGTAATAACACTGCGATGCTTGGAAAGCTCCGACAGCAAAGCCCAGTTAGCTCCTCCAACACCTGACGCCTCATGCGCTCTCAATCTCCGGCAGTGCGTTTGATTCATGCACTGAGCACGTGACGATATCCACCAACTTTAGCTTCTGATTCTTGGTTCTTGGGGTATGCTTGGTTATTTTGACCTAAACCCACCTTTTCTTGAGCAGTTCTGGCGACCAGATTTACGGACCTGCCCCTTTTTGGTTCAGTTTCGGGCAACAACCTTCTCAGTTATATTTTGCGTTTATTTGCTTAGTGCTCTCTTCAATCTAATCATGTCTCTTAGATTCCATACTTTTAGTTCCAAAAATATGGGTTTTGGAAATTCTAGTATTTAGAATACTTCAGAACTCTTAATGGCAAGTTCAAACTATTTAGCTTGGGCTTCCTTGGTTGAGTTGTGGTGCAAGGGTCAAGGTATTCAAGATTACTAACCAGACTAGTGAGGTAGATGAAAAGGCCTGAGCACAGTGGGGGAAGGTTGACACTCAATTATGTAGTCTCTTGTGGTAATCTATGGATTCCTAGTTGAATGCCCTTGATTCATTCATTCGCAGACATGTTCATTTTAAGAAAAGAAAAGGCTTGCACTTTATACATAAGGGAAATATCTCATCTTTATGATATGATATCTCATATGAGAAGCTTAAAGAAACAAGAACTAGAAATGGCGACGAGATTTCTCTGAGGTCTTACCTAAATCGACTCTTGAGGAATCTATTGTTATTTCTGCATCTTTAGCTACTATGTCACTACTCCTGCCTTATAATGGTGGACTTGTCTCATCCTAGTTAATTGAGTGCCTTATAGAATGTATATGATCTACTCATAAAACTAACCTCTGTTATACCCTTTTTAGTTGACGGCCCCTGATTGTTTAGAATATACTCATATATAGGGCTTGGTGTAATAATGTAGATACACATTTTAACGTTTCCTGTCTTATAATAGTGATTAGCCAATCTTACTATTTCCGTCTATTATCAGCGTCAACTTCGAGTAGCAACCAGTCAGACTATGACTCAATCCAATTAATTTTGGGTTTGGCTCTATGAATCCTCTTTATCGATTTCACCATATTCTTCCAAGGATTACTCGTAGTTATTGATTTTATGCTTTGCTGTCAACATGCAGTTAACCTCCTTTATCCAATTTGGGATTAGATTAAAGATTATAGATTTGCCCTCCCCCCCAAAAAATCACAAAATGCATCAACTTTATCTCCCTCTCTACCGCTCCTTTTTGGCACTTCTTATTTCTGAATTTCAGCTATATTTAATTACTGACATAAAATTTGCTATCCTTTTACGTTTTATTCAGAGATTTGAGAGAACATCTGCGGAGGACACAGCAGCAGGCTGATTCTCGGCGGAGAGCTGCTGTCATGGAGATGATGAGGCAGCGTGCAGCAGAGGTTGCAGGTGGTTCTGGTTGAAGATATTGTACATACTTCAATAGGCATGGTGCTAAAGTGTTATTGGAGGTAGGACTATGGAAGCGGAAGGATTGAACAGACAAATCTGCTTCATG
Source organism: Solanum ossicruentum (assembly GCA_025774065.1). Taxonomy (NCBI): domain Eukaryota; kingdom Viridiplantae; phylum Streptophyta; class Magnoliopsida; order Solanales; family Solanaceae; genus Solanum; species Solanum ossicruentum. The sequence goes on from JAOTQR010000079.1 coordinate 2,918,445, forward strand.
CATACCGGGTGTATTCATCCATAAAAATACGCGCTCTCATGGCAAAAGAAATGGATCAGGTCTGGTTTATTATCACTCTAATGATTCCTTCAGTGACACAGCTTTGGGTTACTTCTATAATGATGGTTATAGATCCTAGACCGTTCCATGTTAGTATAGAACGCCAGTGAGCATCATCTACCCATGGCACATAGGTGATTCTTTGATTTCATTCTACCAAAATTAGCCAGCATTTGATGGCAGATGTAATATAAATTTTCTTATTCAACTTAAGCTTGCAGTAGGGAGGGAGGGAGGGAGAACTAGCTCTTTTGTTTAGTAAAATAGTTTTGCTCCATTCTACTCCATTGAGTTCTCAAACTGGATTTTGGTTCTGTGGATGTTTCTCTTATAGTTATATAAAATATATGTTTTATATAGATGTATGAGTTACAAGTAGCAGATTACAATTGCTTCTGTTTTGCAAACAGAAAACATCTGCATGTGTAACTATTTGCTTGTGTTTTCTTTTCATGGACAAGTTCAGTGCACTAGAGCTCCCATTATGCACAGGGTCTGGTCCATCAGTCCTCGTCAACCTTGACCAACGAAATTGGATTTTGATTAATTGGGAAGATCAAATTTATACATGGCCTTATCAAAGCCTAACTTCAAAAAGTTTTTAGCTTAAGTTGTTATTCTTGCAAAAATTTTCAATTTTTTTTTCCACATATTAAGGCTTATATTTGGCCTAACTTTTGACATTTTCACATGAAGTTCAAGTGAACAATTTTGTTCAAAATTAGCAACCTATTTCTTTAAGGAAAAAAATCACTCAATATATGTATTTAAGAGTATATATTTACAGATTATAAATATACTATTTCATAATTACTAGGAATAAAGGTTTAATTACCAATTTTAACAGATTCAAAATAAATTATATTAGATTTTATTTTATTTATTATGATGATTATCACATTTATGAGGGGAAAAAAAGAGGGGGTTGTGTTTTTTCTTTCTTTTCTTGAGATGATTAATAATTAATATAAAAGTACTATATTTTTCTCTTTCATCAATTTATATTCCTTACGTATTTGTGTGAAAGTTTTTTTTTAATCACACATAGGCTTAATTCAAGTAACGATAGTGGTTATAATTTAGGAATCCATTGATGAGTAAATTTTTTTCCATCATTTTTAGTTTTTAAAGAGAAGTCAATTCCATCAGTCTCTCTTCAAATATTGAAAAAAAAAAACTCAAATTACAAAATAACATTAAGAAATATTTTCACTAAAAATCAATCAATTGTTATACATTATAAACAAAGCTCTTAATACCAATACATTTTAAAAAATGATACTTCTTATTTCAAATCTCATTTATATTAATGAACATAGCAACATTCTGATATGGGAGAAACGCACGAAAGGAACCAACAAAAGAAGTTTATTAAGCATTTCGTAGCCTCTCGAAGATAGATACGAACATTTACGTATCGATTCACGAGACTCTACTAGACACACTACTCTTTAACTTATGAGATCAGTAAACCTTGATATCAAACTTGTCATGACCCAAAAATACCAAATCCAAATTCAATAATAAAAGCAAGAACTCAATAGATAACTAGATAGATAGGCTGATAAATTCATAAGCCATAACACAAAAACTGATGTCATGAGTAGAAGAACATCTATTACAACATTAAGTTGGGATGGAGGAATTAGAAAAACGTCACAGTTCGAGTGAGAACTCTTTTCTCCTCCTTTTGTCATAAGGCGTGGTCCGACTCTGAGAAAACTTTTCATAGCAAACTCTACTATAGCTATGAAACATAATCAGAAAAAATGATAGGCATGTAACACTACACTTAATATGTTTACCATTTACGAAATTTTAAAATTAGTGTCTTTAATATTAAGTTTAAAATACTTGGCTTTATGCAATAATTAAAACTCGTGTTCTTTTTCTTTGAAGTTATGAAACTTCTTTTGTTAATCTTAATAACTTTGCTAATTTCACCTATAAATAATCCCTTTCAGCTCCCTCTCGTCTCTCGCCATTGTTAGCACTGTGGAAGCTTGTACTCAAAAGCAGAGGTCAGTAGTTTCTCTTTTTATTTCAAGCGATTGTCTTTATTTTAACCATGCATGCATCAACAACATTATCCCATTGGTTCAAAGGCTCCCGCCCATTGCGGGGTAAAGGGGGTCGGATGTGTGCAACCTGACTATGTTTAAAATATAGATCCACTGTTCCGGATGACCCATGATGAGCGTCAAAAGTTGCATTGACTAACTGCTAACAATTGAAAAAGCACAAACAGTTTGAAGAGTCATTTTGCTTTATTCCATCATATTTCAAAGCCAAAAAATAGTAAATATTTGGCTCCATCCGACTATGGAAATTAACCATGCATGCATGAACATAAATAATTTTCCACTAAAGGGTAACCCTTTAGCCCTACTTGATCTGAATTCTGAAGCCTAAATTCTGAACCATGTAGATGGTTGGGCGAGGTACCGCCCCCTCCTCCCACCCAGGGGGACCCTATCCTCTAGCTTTGCGATCGACACTATATCTAATGGTGGGGATGGTGTTAGGTAGATTGAATAACGATTCAACCCGATTTAAGCACTTGCGGAATTATAATTGGACAGAAAAATAAATAATTTGGGCACA
>JAOTQR010000079.1:2921208-2955237 GCA_025774065.1 Solanum ossicruentum
ACATTAATTTGTTGACTAACAAATTAACATGTGTTTTTCTTTTGTAATCCAATTTGTTGTATAGGCAAGAATCAACAGATGGGGGTGGGCGTGGTGAGTGGGATTATCTTGAGATTACCCTGAACCCTAAGCATTGAACCCTGAATCACGTAGATGGCCGGGCGGGCTGGCCCAGGGGATATCTCCTTACCCCCAGCTTCGCGATTGTCCCTATATTTAATGGTGGTGATAGGGCCGGGTGGGTGGGATTGAGGAGGTTCGGATTCGCGACTCCGAGAGCTGAGCAGCCTGCTTGTAGGCTCTGAACCCTAAATAAGGCGTGGTTGAAAAAAATTTTCATAGAAAACACTACTATAGCTATGAATCATAGGTACTATACCTATTTAGTACTATTTGTGAAATTTTACAATTAGTGTCATTAATATTAAGTTCAAAATCCTCGCGTTTATGCGATAATTAAAACTTGTGTTCCTTTTTTTAAGTTTTGAAACTTCTGTAGTTAACCTTAATGACTTTGTTAATTTCACCTATAAATATCCGTTTAAGCTGCCTCTCGTCTCTCGGCATTGTTAGCACTGTGGAAGCTTGTAATCAAAGCAGAGGTCAGTAGTTTCTATTTTTATTTCAAACGATTCTCTATGTGTTTTTTAGTATATTCATAGAAATGGCGGAGTTTTGTATGTATGTATATGTACCTAAAAAGTTATTTTAACCGAACATAAATAATTTTACGCTAAAAAGGTAACCCTTTAGCGCAACTTGGCTCCTGAACTCTGAACCCTAAATTCTCATGTGGATGATTGGGTGAGGCGCCGGCCCACCCTTCCACTCAGGGGTACCCCTACCTCTAGCTTCGCGATTGTCACTATATCTAATGGTGGGGGTGGGGTGGGGGTGGTGAATGGGATTATAGAGGCCATGGACTCGTGACCTCGAGAGCTACCTGCTTGATCTGACTACTTTTGAAAACTCTAAACCCTAAGCCCTGAACCTGAATCACGTAGATGGTCGGGCGATCCATCCCAGGGGATATCCCCTTATCCCCAACTTTGCGATTGACCCTATATCTAATGGTGGTGATAGGGATGGGTGTGTGGGATTGAGGAGCTTTGGACTTGCGACCTCGAGAGCTGAGCTGCCTGCTTGTAGGCCCTGAACCCTAAACTTTGAACCCTATGAGTGGTTGGGTGGCATACTCAAAAAGTATTTTAACCATCTATGAACATTAATAATTTTCTGCTGAAGGTGCCTGACGAACCCTTAATCCCTACTTCATTGTTCATAATAGAACACTAATAAACACTTCAGTACGTCACTTATTTGCGCTTTGATAGAAGTCAATTATAAGGGGCCTATGTAAGTAGAGGCAAAAGTGAGGAGTTTTAGTTGGAAAATTTAGGCTTTATGCCCGGGGGCGGAGTCAGATAGGGCTAAGGGGTTCATCTGAATCTCTTTACCAGAAAATTACATAACTAAAATTATTATTTTTAATGTATATATAGTAGATGTTGAACCCAAGGGTTCTTCGCGTGTTTACTTTTCATACTTTTGACCCCCTTAGTGAAAATTCGTAGCCCATATTTTGAGTTTGTTACCCAGTTTAGCTCATATTTGTGTATAAACACCTTTCAACCTGTGCCCTGGTATAGGGTTGTTATTTTATATTGGGGTACATGGTGTATTATTGGATATTGGGCTGTATATTTTTGAAAATTTTCACTTTCTAGTTTATGGATTCCAGAATCTAATTCTTAGTGTTTTTTTTGTTTGTTTGTTTATTAGGCTCTAAATAGATTATTTGTACATAATTGAAATATTATTTTATCCCGTATCTGTCACTGTTGCTTTGCACCTGTATGTATCATACTATCATATTTGCACAATAATGTTCAATACTAACTATCATGATATCATGGTATAAGTTTTTAAAATTGTGTGTTTGGTCTCGAACCAATAAATACCAGCATGTCTTAGGCCCTATTCTGAACTTATGGCTTGTTTATATTTGCATCTCATCTTGAGTTAAAGAAACTGTATGTGTCATGAACTCATGCTAAGAAAATCGCAAAGTGAATTGAAATCATACCCTCAAGAATTTATCTTTCTTCGATGAGGTTATGCTAGAAGACTGATTTAATGTATGACATTATAACCTGTTTAATGTCTGAATCATCTAAATATGTTCATGTAGATCACTGCTGCAACCTGTTTCTGCTAGTAAAGGCTAGGTTTTTTATACCTATTCAATTTTCTGACTTGGTTGTTTGACCTTTCTTGACTGTTAGAAATCAAAACTTGCTCTTTTACCAACAGCAAATAAAAACTGAACTTGAAAAAATAAAGTTATGTCATCTTTTTAACTCCTCAACTAGTAAAATATATGAATCATTGTAATGACGTGTTGGGATTTCATCATGTAAAGATACTGATTTAAAGAGAGTCTGAAGTTGTGGTTGAATGTTAGATGAATTTTAAATTAATCTTCTGTATTAACAAAAGAAAGTAGGCATATTTTAGTTCTCATTATCATTAGGGTAGTATCTATACATTGGCTAGTTGGTTGATTGATTTGCTGTCAATATCGAAGTTGTGGCTTGCAACTTCCGAGAAATTAACTGTGATTAAGTATTGTGCTTTAGAGTGAACTTTGCACTCCTTATTTTCAACCAAAGGTGTGGGTGTTAATGCAGTGGCTGAAACCAAAATTGTTCCACTTGTTTGTTATGTTAGTGTACTGTTTTGTTTCTATTTTGCTTTATTTTCCAATTTTTATCATCCTGCCAGTCTCCATTGATCTGCACTTTTAACTCCGTCCCTCCTTTAAACTTTCCACGGCTCGAAGAAACAATATCTCCAGTGGAGGAGGATCTTACTATGGATCATTTGCAGCATGCACTCTCCCATTGTGATGTTAGTGTAGTGTTTTGTTTCTATTTTGCTTTATTTTTCAATTCTTCTTTACATAAGCTGATCATACTGCCAGTCTTCATTGATCTGCACTTTTAACTCTGTCCCTTCCTTCTTTTAAACTTTCCATAGCTCGGTGAAACGATATCTCCAATGGAGGAGGATCTTACTATGGATCATTTACAGGATGCACTCTCCCATTGTTATGTTAGTGTACTGTTTTGTTTCTATTTTGCTTTATTTTCCAATTCTTCTTTACACAAGCTGATGATCATACTGCCAGTCTCCATTGATCTGCACTTTTAACTCTGTCCCTTCCTTTTAAACTTTCCACAGCTCGGTGAAACAATATCTCCAATGGAGGAGGATCTTACTATGGATTCTGGAAATTGTTGGAAGTGCAAGCAGTGTGAGAGCTTTCCGCGTTGTGACAAGTATGGATCTCACCTCTCTGTATACTTGGAGTTGTAAAATTTTTTGGTTATTATAGAATCATGCTTGTTGCAACCTTCAATGTGGGTTGGCAAAAACTCTCATCTGTGAAAATGAACTGTTGCGGTTTTTCCTCCACACATGAAAAATGAATATAAGTGTTAATTTAATGCCAAGTCCTCTAAATAGATATATATCAGAGCAGTGCCAGCAACACCAACTGTTTGTTTATTTTTTTTATTTTTTTTTTATTTGCACCGAGTGTCTGAGTCTCTTAGAGCCCCGACTAATCTTGGGGGTGCACAAGCCCTCAGCAAGGAGTTTTCCGCAAGTGCACCACGGTTAATTTAGGTTTTACCCAGTCCGATGATCCTTAGAAATTATTTGCACCCAGTGGATTTCGATCTTGAGACCTTGAAAGAGAGCAAATCCCAAGGCTCAAGCCTATTACCACCAAACCAACCCTGAGGGTTAACTGTTTGTTTATGAACTTATTTATTTTACGAGATCCCAGAGGCAACCAGAGTGTTCATATGAAGGAAGGTATACGAGGGGAGAAAAGACGCAGTATAACACTCAAAGCAGGAAAGAAAACATAAACAAAGACAGGCTTTAAATTTTTTAAAGCAACTAGGTTTTCCTGTCATTCCTCTGTTGGCATTCCCAGAGCGCATACGTCTTCTCATTTATGAGGCTAGAACATTTTGCTCTTTGCGGTACAAGTCCTCATTAACTAAAGCACCTCCACTTTCTCATCATTGGTGTGTTTCACCAAGACATGTGAATTTGAATATGTAGTGTTATTTGGTGGCTGAGTTGTCATTTACCTCTTTTTTGAGCATGTTGTCTTTTGCAATCTAGGAGCCAACCGATTGGACTGAGCTGATTGCACATTTCCAGATTCAAATGGAATGCAATAGAAAATATGTTTAGCAGATCCATTGAAGGAATTTAATCGATCCCCTTCTCAACAATCCATCTCTTGGCCGAGACTCTACCCCCCACCCCGCCGCCACCCTGGGGTGCTGTTTAGGTGGGAGAACTCCACGGACCAATTTTTCGTTGTGGTGGAGAGACACTATCCTTTGTCCCTTTGGGTGAACAATAGGGTATAAGTACTAATTTTACTGAGAAGATAGAGAATATAGAATATAGTTTTTAACAACAGAGCATCTATAAAGAACCAAATACATTCATTGATTTGGCCCATGAAAAGTTCGTTATGTGAAGAATCTTAGTTTTTTACTGCACCGTGTTCATGGTAGGTTTAGCTCATATGGTTTCTAAGTCTTTACATTTTGCATTTTCTAAATGTAGCTAACAGTGAGATAGTCACATTAATCAATAAATTAACCTGGGAACTTTTAGGAACCCAAAAAAGAAAAGAAAGAATGTTTTCTCTCTCTCTCTCTCTGTATTTATGGTTTTGGCACTATCGTAGTGCCTCTTTTTTTATACTCAAGTTACTGTTATCAAGAAAAAAGAAGAAGAAAGGATGCTTTACATTTTGTTCTGTTAAATTCTTTTTGGTGTATGAAAATACTCCTAAGAGATACCATTTGAGAGAGAGTTTCTTTCTCCCTAGTGTTTTTCTTTATAACATATGTTTCTTTATTGGTACTGTTTCAGGTGCTATGAAACTGTGAAAAAATTTGAAGATAGAGAAAGACATCCTGTTAATCAAAAAGGCAAGCACACAATTGATCAAGTGAGTATTTCTCTTTCCTCCTGCCGCACAATTGGAACATATATTGGACTCCATGATTAAGAAATTTCAATGAAATTTCCAGAGTGAAATAAAGGATAATGATGTTCGCAATGCTTGTTACCAAAAATATGGTGCATCCTTGGCTGAGTGTGATGCACAGAATAAAGAAGCAAGGGAACATCGAGTTCAGAAGGTGCATTCTCCTTGGCCCTTAATATATTTGTGGTCTTTTGCCGCTTTTTATGTTTAGTATATGAAGTCCTCTATTACATCTTTTGGGTCAGTTCTGGATCCTTCATACCTACCTCACTGTGTTATTTGGGAGCTCTTGTATCCTCTTTGAATCACCATATGGTAGTCCTAATCCACTGCAGCTTCGAAATGCTACACCTTTTTTTTCTCAGAGAAATTCCTATGACCATTCTCCACAAAAGATTTTTTCTGGAAATATAAGTATTCTTTTCATTGATGACACACCAAGATGGTGTCAAAAGTATGAACGTTTTAGCTATGTTACTTGATGACCATCAGCGGTCAAATTATCCTAATTGTCTCTGCAACAGGGTGTTAACTAATGTAAAAACAAAAATGTTGTATTTTTCTTATGTATATCTCAATATTTTGAAATATTATTCTATTTCCACAAAATAGCCCCAAAAGACACCAAAGTGTCATTCTCCAAGTAACTTTTTTCATAAGTAAAGATAACTCCTATGGTGTGAATTGCTAATAGTCATATAAGGAAATCAGTCTCTTTTATATTTATATGGGACAAGTTCTTTTTGTTCACCTTTTCGTTCTGTAATGATAATTGTTTCATTTCGTTTAAAATGCTGAATAGCAAGAATACAAGGTCTTATTTGTGATGTGAATTTGCAAATTTTCAAAACAGTCCGTCTTTGAATAACCTCTTTTGGGGAAAGACTAGAGAGATACAAGCATGTTATCTTTTGCAAAAACGTCTTGAAATTCATATGAAATAAAAAAGCATTACTTGCTGTTCTCCATCCTAATGGAAAAGATAAGAGGACGATGATTCAATGATACTTAGCAGTTCAACTATCCTCTGTGGTATAGATGATTGTGTTTACATACATATGAAGTTCTTTTAGATCGATTATATTTTCTTTCTTTGTATTAAAAACATATACTAGACGTGAGATCTGACATGATTTCTCCCCTCAACTATGCAGCTTAAGAAGAAGCTTGATCTTCTGTTGCATGCTTCTCAGTGTCGCTTTCTCCATTGTCCATATCCAAACTGTCGCAAAGTTAAGGGGCTTTTCCGCCATGGTATGCGGTGTGAAATACGAGCTGCTGGAGGTTGTGTTCTCTGTAAGAAGATGTGGTATATCCTTCAATTGCATGCAAGGCATCTGAATGTCATGTTCCACGTTGCAGGTTAGTTGGCTAATGGTTCCTTAGATATCTGTAATTTGTTGGAATACTAATGTATATAGTCTCACATGGAAAACGATTATTATGAGTATAACTATAATCGGGCTCAATGCCATAATATAGATACACATTATAATAATGTTGTGTCTTTAATTCTCACATGGTAGCAGAGCCTTGGTGAGAGAACATTGTTGTGCAAAATACCAGCCTCTTCCGGGATAGAAAGTCAGTCGCCACAATTTTCTGGTGATCTAAGTGGTTGTCTGCGTTGATGCCACTTTCTAACATTGTTTTGCGAAAAGTAATAGTACTGTGATGCTTGGAAAGTTCCGACAGCAAAGTCAAGTTAGCTCCTCCAACACCTGACACCTCACGTGCTCTCATCTCAGGCAACAACAGTGTCTCCGGCAGCGCGTTTGATCCATGCACTGAGCATGTGACGAGATATCCACCAACTTTTGCTTCTGATTCTTGGTTCTTTGGGTGCGCTTGGTTATTTTGACCTAAAGCCACCTTCTCTTGAGCTGTTCTGGCAACCAGATTTACAGACGTGCCACTTTTTTGTTCAGTTTCGGGCAACAACCTTCTCAGTTATATTTTGCGATTATTTGCTTAATACTCTCTTCAATCTAATCATGTCTCTTAGATTCCATACTTCTAAGTCAAGTTAGCTCCTCCAACACCTGACACCTCACGTGCTCTCATCTCAGGCAACAACAGTGTCTCCGGCAGCGCGTTTGATCCATGCACTGAGCATGTGACGAGATATCCACCAACTTTTGCTTCTGATTCTTGGTTCTTTGGGTGCGCTTGGTTATTTTGACCTAAAGCCACCTTCTCTTGAGCTGTTCTGGCAACCAGATTTATAGACGTGCCACTTTTTTGTTCAGTTTAGGGCAACAACCTTCTCAGTTATCATGTCTCTTCGATTCCATACTTCTAGTTCCAAAAATATGGGATTTGTAAATTCTAGTGTTACGTAGATGAATGTAACGACCTGGTCCAATAATGTGAAGTATTGTCCATTCTTGGGCCTAGCCCATCACGGATTTGTCCGTTTAGGCTCACTCCAAAAGGCACATCACAGTATATAGACCAGTCCTTTACTTATATACCCAGCATGTCTCTTGTGTTTTGCCGATGTGGGACTTCTCATCTCACGATGGGTTGTTATATACAGCCCCTCTATGGACTCACCATCCTCGCTGAGGTTTGCCTCATCGCATGGGATTCGCTTAGACTCAACACTGAGATTTGCCCCGTCTCACCGAGATTCACCTAAACTCACCTAAGCTCACATCAACAAGACTGACACAAGAGTGGCTCTAATATCACCTGTAACGGCCTGGCCGAATACTGTGAAGTATTGTCCGCTCTTGGGCCTAACCTATCACTGATTTGTCCCTTTGGACTCATCCCAAAGGTGCCTCACAATATGTAGACCAGTATTTTACTTATATACCCAGCATCTTTCTTGTGTTTCGCCGATGTGAGACTTCTCATCTCATGATGAGTTGTTACATATGAAAGGCCTGAGCACAGTGGGATAAGGTTGACATTCAATTATAGTCTCTTATGGTAGTCTATGGATTCCTAGTTGAACACCCTTGATTCATTCATTCCGAAACATGTTCATTTGAAGAAAAGAAAAGGCCTGCACTTTATACATTAGTGAAATGTCTCATCTTTATGATATGATATCTCACTCATGAGAAACTTAAAGAAAAAAGAATTAGGAAATGTCTACTACCTTTTCTTGAGGAAGGTGACATACTTGGGACGAGATTTCTCTGAGGTCTTACCTAAATCGACTCTCGAAGAATCTATCGGTACTTCTGCATCTTTAGCTACTATGTCACCACTCCTGCCTTATAACGGGAGTTGTCCCATCCTAGTTAATTGAGTGCCTTATAAAACGTATATGATCTACTCGTAAAACTAACCTCTGTTGTATCTTTTTTAGTTATTGTCTTCTGTCATCACCCTAAAACTAACCTCTGTTGTATCTTTTTTAGTTATTGTCTTCTGTCATCACCCTAGTATGCCTTTTTATCATCTTTGTTCTATGTTCCCCAAGTCCACAAGTGAAACAAGAAATTATGATTGCCGAGATGTCATTTTACATGCAAGTGGTATTTGGGAACTTGTTCCTCTTTCATTAGGTAAATCTATTCTTGGTTGCCCTTGGGTTTATGCAGTCATAGTTGGCCCGAACAACCAATTTGATCCACTTAAGGCCCTACCATATATAGGGCTTGTTGTAATAATGTAGATACACATCTTAATGTTCCTTTTTGGCAGTTCTTCTTTTGAATTTTCTGCTTTTGGGGCTTGATATTTTTGAAACAAGAGTCTCTCGAAAGTAGTCTCTCTGTAACTAGGAGATAGTGCAAAAGGACTGCATACATTTTACCTTCTTCAAACTCACTTGTGGGATTTCATTGAGTATGTTGTTCCTTTTGAATTTCAGCTATATTTAATTATTGGCAAAAATTTTGCTCCTTTTACCTTTTATTCAGAGATTTGAAAGAACATCAGCAGAGGGAGCAACAGCAGGAGGCTTATTCTCGGCGGAGAGCTGCTCTCATGGAGAAGATGTGGCAGCCTGCAACATCTGGTTCTCGTTGAAGATATTGTACATACTTCAATGGAGGTAGGACTATATAAGCAAGGAAGGATAGAACTAGCAGATCCAAGATTTTCTTTAAAGGGGTTCAAAATTTTAAGAAATAAATACAAAGAACTTATTTTTCATAGGTGGTACAAAATTCACCATATGAGTAATTATTTTATCTTTGATCTCCCTATTTAATTTTTGTTTCTGTTGCTTCTTTAATAAAAATTTGTGGCTCAGAATATCTGCGTTTAGCAAATTGTTGTCGTAAATTCTATGTATATTAAGTTATTTGATATAAATTACGTAGCATCTAATTCGTTTGAATTATGCAGCATAACTTATATTATGTTATGATCTGAAGATATGAACTTATGACCAGAAAAATTGTTTGTTATTCAATATCAAAGGTATTTTCAGTCACTTTTTGCTCAAAAGTGACAAGCTATAGTACAACATACCCAGTGAAATTCCACAAGTGAGGTATGGAGTGACAAGCTATAGAGTGATGTCAAAATAATCTATAGTTATTTCACTAGTTTCAACGACTTAGTACATCGTTGCGATTGAATTTCAGAAAACTCATTGTGCCACTACAGCTATGGACAGTGGACTATACACGCACGTACACACATGCAGAGAAAGAGTTGGAACTTACACTAGTTTCAACGACTTAGTACACCCACTCATTGTGCTACTATAGCTATAGGCAGCGGACTATACACGCACATACACACACATGCTGAGAGAGAGAGATAGAACTTACAGGATGTAATAATACCAAGAGAACAAGGATGGCCAACAGAATATATACCTCATTGCAATATACTTTTTCATGTTCTCTTCTCTTGTATGTGTGCCTGGGGATTCTCTACATTTGCTTTGGGGTTGTGGGGGGTGGGGGCAGGGTTTGAGTAGTTGATCTGGTTAAAATGTTAAAAGAATGGACAAGAGTTGACAGATAATAGAGGAAGTAGTTGCCAAGCCTGCCAGCAAACAAGAGAATAAGCAAAATTTAGTTCAGTGCTCAAGGAATTACAGAACTTTAAAGACGATAAATGAAAAGCGCGCTATGCTAAAATGAAATAACCACTAAATTCACTTATGCTAAAATCCCTATTTTCCTAGAGAAGTCCTCCGCGGATGTGATGTCAAAATCATCATGCAGACCAGATTCTGTGTTATCCATCAATTGTCAAGTCATACTATAATATTCAAGGAGTTGGTAATTAACACACCAACAAACAACGGAAATCAGCTAATTTATACAACAAATAGTTAGCTCATAATTGTCAATTTGTCAGTAAATACCTACTGCTTTTCCAATTAACAGCATTGTTGATAAAATATGGAAGGTACTCAAAATATAATACAACAGGAAACCCCAAAAAATGGAAAAAAGAGTTCTCTTTTATTTTATCTTGAATTTCAAGATATAACTGATATTTGATTCGTTTACGCGGTAAGCATAGCATAATGCTTGCTACAGAGGATAATTTTTCCACACTGGGTAGAGGTGATCAGAATATAATGTGGATGAGCTTCCCCTTCTGCCTCATCTCTAATTTGGGGATAGAGGGCCATTTATGTGGTAATGTTTCTTTTTATTTTTTAGTTTAAACATTTATTTCTCTTCTCCTTGATATTGATATCATAATTGTTTTCTCTGTCTGCATAAAAAGTAAGCATTGCAGAAGACAATTGAATCATCGAAATAATGTTTATGAGGGGAGGAAAAGCCAAAAAAGAACAAAAAATTCTGCATGTTTGAAGAATGTACAGCCATGTAGCCACAGAATGAAAAGCAAATTACGGCAAGAGGCAGAGGAACTGATACGAACAGATACCATAGTTAGTCATAGCCAAAAGGCTGACAGCATAAACAGCAGAAAGCAGATAAATGAGTTAAAATGACAAATTCATGTGGAAAAGTGAGCTGAAGTTTAGAAAGATGAGTTTAAATAACAAATTCATGTGGAGAAGTGCACTGAAATATAGAATCAAAGGAACAACGCACCTTGAATGGAAGACCAGCAGAAGGCAAGGACTTTGAGAAGGTTTCCGTTCGGGCAATCCCAGAGTAGTGACAACTGTGTGGTTTGGCAGAACCATTCCAGCAAAAACTCTATATTGTATTCTTTACCAGGAGCTATCAATCTTATTTTGTTTCATTATTCATGGATTGAAAATGCTAGAACCAGTGACATTGAGAGCAATTAGAACTGAGATACTTGTAATAATCGTTAGCCAAAACAGGGCCGATTCTGCAAATAAGAGATGTTAAGTAGACATGCAAGAAATGGGAAGAATTCTATGCATTTAAAAAAACAAAGTGGGATATGAACTATCTTAGATCAATTGAATGTACTTTACCTCCAAATTTTTCAGGAAGAGTATCAGAAGTTTGCTGTACAGATCCAGCAGGAGTACGTTGTCTTGATGTTGACACTCTAGTTTTAAAATCATCAACAGATTTAGCACTGCCTGTTTCAGATGCCACGATCCCTTGAAATTCCTCGCTGACAATTAATGCTGCTAATAAATCCATAAATGATTCTTTATCTGTTCCACTTGCCACACTATTTCCGCGCTGCTCATACACAGCAGAATCTCGTCCATCGAAGTCAGATAATTCATCATCTGAAGCATCCAAATTCTTGGACCTTGCGTCAATCCTTTCATCCTCTTCATCTTCGACGTAAGCTTTATATGTCAGTCGCAATAAAATTTCTCCTACAGGCCTTGGTCCCAGTAGTCCCCAACCTCTGAGGACCACAATTTTGTCTGTTGGTACGGTATCTTCGAGAGATACCAGATCAACCTAGAAGTAGTAGTCATTAGCAGGATGCCTTTTTATAAAAAAATATATCCAACGAGCTATGCAAATATCACCTTGATGAATATCAAAAAATAATGTCGCATAGAAAAAAATAAAATGCCAAAAGCAACCTTTTTCATGTTTCCAAAATACAATACAAATTCACTTGCATCATTAGAGGTTGAGTCTTGTCTCGACGGTAGAGTTTCTCTTTGTGACCTGTAGGTCACTGATTCGAAGCATGGAAACAGCCTCTTTACAGAAATGCAACTGATGAGCTACCATATAGTTACAGTATACCCAGTCTCTCCCACTCTGGCACTAATTGGGAGTATTTTGTGCACTGTAAAAGCCCTTTATTCATTTGCACTTTCCATTTTGTGCAAGACGTATTATAATACCATCAAATTAGATGGATAACCTCTAAGAAACAAAGACAATAGATAATATTTGCATGTACATAGGATTTACCTCCCCTGCACCAATCGTCAAATCTGTAAAACCAAAGGAATCCTTTGCTTCAATATATAGCTTTTGTTCCCTGGGGTTTGTGACAAACATGTGAAAATCCTGCCAAAGGGCAAAGAAACATTGCAAACGATGTATAAGTTATAGTAGAAGATATAGCAAGCTGCCAGAAATAAACCATACCAGCATATCGGGCCAACAGATTTATATTTAAATCACCTGATTCCATATAGGCTCTCCAGGAGGTCCAATAACAGTAGTTTGACTGTTTCTTTTGCTGCGTATTACTTGATCTCCAAGTCTTAGATTAACATATGGATCGGTTTTGCCTGAACGATAAAAGCCAGGAAAATTTCACAAAGACAGACATCGGAAAACAAAAGGGAAAATTACACGTACAGAAAAGCAGTAGTATCTATCACTCATAAAACAGAGCAATGAGGCCAAAAAACTTCCTTCTAAAAAATGAACTTGCAGCTTAACTGGTAAAGCATACCAATTACCAACTAAACATACTGTATCATGTATACATGAAGTGGAGGTGTAGCAGCAGAAAATTTTCGGGACCCATCCACGTATTACTTTACTTTTTTTTTCATACATAACTTTTTTCTTTCAACTTTTCTAACTATTACATTTATAACACACACAAACTAAAAAGAAAAAACAAGATCTTTGAGCCGTAAAGTTTTCTTTTCCCATTTCCTGCTTGATGTGATAACCTGATTTAAACATCTCCAATGTGTATTTAGTAATCATGTAATTTCTTATTCTTCAATGTGTTTTTAACTATCTGTTGCTTCATTTTACTTTGTATCTTGATATTTTGCTGTCATTTTTCATCTTGCACCCCTTCTCCGAATAACTTCTCTTTTGAGCCGAGATTCTACCTGAAACCAACTTTCTACCCGACAAATGTTGGAGAAGGTGTGCGTACATCTTAACCTCCCTAGACCTCACTTGTAGATTTACATTGGATATGTTGTTCTTGTTGTAGTATTTGTGATTTGTTAGCAAACATAGTCAAAAGCCTTCACATTTCCTCCTTTATAATGCGTGAGATAGAAAGGATGCAGAACAGCATACAGAATCTTAAAATGAATTGTTCATGCCTTCTTTATTTCTGGTGTGAGCAAAAACTATTAACTCAAACAGAAAATATTTGTGATGTTTTAGACTTTTTGAAAGGCACAGATTTGAATTACAACTTGTAAGTTGTAATATTTTTGAAGGGGAATTATACTTTGGTTGTAGAATACCTGGGGATACATAGAAGTAACGTTACCATTCTCAAAAAGAAAAAAAAAACAAGTGATTTCATTTGATACTATTTTCCTATATCAGTGATTTCATTTGGTAATATTTGGGTGAGTCCCTTCCCCGAACCCTACTAAGGCAGGACGCTTTGTGCACCGAGCTGCCCCAGTGATTTCATCCAGTAATTATCTTATTTCAAATAAGGATGATGCATTATCCACTGGTTCACAGTGATTGCTGGAACAAAATATATGGCTTTTATATTCACTTAAAGTAGTTGTTCATACAATGGAAAGCACATTCTTTTGAGCTTCAACTGATGTTCAAGCATGTACCTCTGACCTTATTTTCAACAGAAACTAGAATATGCTATAGAATAGTTTTAACTATTTAAACAATATTAAGAGACGAACTCATTTAATAGTTCACAGTGCATGACAAGTTTCTAGTATTACTACTACAACAACAACAACATTACCCCAATGCCTCAAAGGCTCCCGCCTATTGCAGGGTAAGGGGGGATCGGATATACGCAGCCTGACCCCTATGTTTAAAAACATAGCGCGACTATTTCCGGATGACCCATGATGAGCGTCGAAAATTGCATTGACTATCTGCTACTTTACAATTGAAAAAAGAAGCGCAGACAGTTTAAAGAGCCATTTTGCTTTATTCCATCATACCCCAAAGCCAAAAAATAGTGAATCTTTGGCTCCATCCAAGATTGGTGGAAAAGTTTTTAGTATTACTAAAAAGCAAAAATATCAGATCTAAGTAAAGATTGATGCCACTGATGAAAGATGAAGAAATTCATACCGTAGATGATATAAGAGAGTTTCCTTGCATCAACAAGAGTCGCTGATAGTTCTCCAGCGAAGTCCTTATTTCCTTCTTGCATTTCCCCAGCCTTGGGTTGTTCACTCTGATCAGACTTAAGATCGCTTGGAATAGGGCCAACAGATTTCCCTTTCTGAAAATCCAACACAATTTTTTTGGGGCGGACAAAGAGACTAGGTAAATCCTCAGTAAGAAGTTTCTTCAAAAACCTGAAACATCCAAAGAAGAAATAAAAACTCAAACTCACTGCCGTAGTAGAAAAATGAAATAGTTCCATAGAGTATTGCAAATTGTAAATAAATCAGGCAAGAAATTCAGAATTAATATGATGCTAGAAAAATCTAGGCCTAGAATTAAATATAAAGATTATCCGTGCTAAAACACCAAATGCAACCATTATTTTAGACCATTTCAAATCACACAAACTTGAGCCAAAAACAAGAGACTTGACACAAGACGAGATTTCCAAAATTAGGGAAGAAAATGGGCAGAGAGAGAGAGAGAACATCCTCAGAATACATAACAAGAGGTGCCTCTCCAGTAACTGGAAGCAACTTCAGAAATCCAGAATAAACTGAATATGGAAGATTCTCAAGAAAATCATGCATGATTGATAACAATTGAGCATGACCATATTAATTGAAAAGCAAATGGGGCTATTAAAAGTGTCAAACTGAAAAAAACATGTTTAACTGCATAAAATCTTTGCATAAGCTCTAAGGAGTAAAAGTGGTCTAGTGAAAGCATTATTCAGTGAGCAGTCAGACTTCACCCCACAAACCAGAGAAAGAGAGACTCTTCAATCAGATGGTAATTAAATAGCAAAAAGAAATTGGATACACCAACAATGGGGGATATCAAACTGAAGCAGAAAGTGCATAGGTAATAAGAACAGCAGGTATTCAGTGAGCAGTCAGACTTCACCCTACAACCCACCCACCACCCCCAAAAAGAAAAAAAGACTCATCAATGAGATGGTAATTGAATAGCAAAAAGAAATTGGATATGCCAACGGTGGGGGATACCAAACTGACGTGGAAAGTGCATAGGTATAAGAACAGCAGATAATGGACTTACATTGATAGAACAGGAATTGCTGGTGTTTCCCAAATACATGCACAAGAAGAAAACAAACATGTCAAAATCCTCATATTGGGCACATCAATAATATCACTCATCTAGTTTATTCATTAAACTTTAGGTATCGCTATCCCATCTTAGAAACTGTAAATAGAAAACAAACAACAGTAAATCAAATGACGACAACTCAGCATCAGTAAGTAATCAACAATTGGTAACTATACACTGGAAAGATCTTACTTCACAGTAGCTCAAGTAGAAAAATCTGGTATTCACTAACCCTAAAATTTAGGTATTATGGCAGAGAATGCTAGTCCTGGAAGCTGATTCCACGGAGAAGATGACACCCTCTCCACTCCATAAATCACTGAATGACTTACTCTTTTCTAAGAATTGACCACTCAACGACAAGTTATACAAATTCGCACTATCCATATTGTTCTTTTTAAGTTTGTCTTAGTCCAACATCCTAAAAAATAATTTATAAAAATGACAATGAAAACACTAGAGTTCTCTATATTTTCTACTAGCATATAAATATTTGACAGGACTAAGAGACTTGTAAAAGAAATTGCGCTTAAAGTAAGATACTTCTATGACTAAAACTTATTTCTCATGTAATCAGTATCATCTATATAGATCTTTCTGCTTTCATTTTCCTATTTTTTTTCTAGGTCTGCATGAATTCTAAGGGGTCGTTTGGTTTGATACAAGTTATGATGGAATAAATTATGTTGGGATAAGTAATGATAAGATAAGTTATGTTGAGGTTATATTTTATTGAGTGTTTGGTTTGTTGGATAAACTTTAAGAATATATTGTTTGTTTACAAAAATACCCTTGACTTTATTAGTTTTTTATACATTTTTTTTCTTGCTTTAGTTATTCAATATTCATTTTTAAAATAAATCTTTCATCTTATATAGCTTAAATATTTTTATGTGTGCATGGTATGCATTTAAAATAAAACTTTCTTTTTATTTAATTTAAAAATACAACTTCTATTTTTAAATTTGTTAAAGCAAAAAGGATTTATGAAAAATCAAAATATAAAAAAATTAGAATTAGTAAATAAAAATTATATTATATAATGCAAATTCTTAATAGAACAATATGAAGAACTATCATAAAAATAAGGCGGGAAGGTTGTGAATGTTATTATATATCGTATTAAAGATAATATAAATACACATAAATATTTAAAATGTGATATAAAAAAGGGTTTAAAAGGGTACCCATGTCATTTATTCATTTTATCTTGGGATAAGTTATCCCGGGATTAGTATACCCTCCAAGAAAAAGGATAACTTATCCCGGTACTATTTATTAGTCCCGGAATAAGTTATCCCGGATTTACCAACCAAACATCAAATTAAAATACACTATATTTTTATCCTGGGATTATATACATTAATCCTTCACAACGAACGACCCCTAAGTGATTGTAGAACTTTCAAGACAACTTCCCTTTATATAATTCTAAGACTACCTCTTCCTCTTTTAACACCTTAACTCAATGACTTTGCACTTGTGAACCGATGCATCACAAGGTTGACGTGTAAAATAACCAAACCATCTCAAGTAATCTTCTCTCCTTTTATCATCCATATATGATACTTGCACCTTTTGTCGGAATATGGCCATTTATTAATTATCTATAATCTTATATGATTACACATTCATCGTAGCATCAGCATCTCTGCAACACCCATATGTGCCCTCACCCTGCCCAAAAGTCTAAAAGGCTTAAGGCAACTATTTTCCACTTTGAAGCACAACATATTGTGTTAATTTGTTGTGACCTACTGTCTCAAAGAACCAGGTTCTTTGATTGACTATGCAAGAAGGAAAATGTGGAATATGTAAATCAACACAAGTATTTTCACGTGGAGAACTCCTTACTCAAGGGAGACAAAAATCATGACCTACCTCTTGTAGGATTTTCGCACAAATCATGCTTTAACATGAAAGAATGCAGATCATGCTTTAACATGATTGTGGGGAGAACACAATTACAGGACAATACCATGAGATTCCATTGCCCTGTACTCCTTAGGAGTACAAATGATATTCCAACATGCACAGATGAATGGATGAACTTTTCCAAAATAACACTAGCTCAAATATGTGTCTACACATCTTGTTTACAGGGTTATTCCCTTCTGCATCATAAACTAACCTTCCCTCTACCAAAGACACTACAACTTTTTAAAATACAAGCTAAAGAATGTGCTAGCAACATTTCATGAGTAAGACCCAGTGAGTGGAAGAGCTGGTCAGAGAATGAAAGCATGCAAGATTCTGTTACATGATTCCTCTAATAGATATAAGTCCTAAGTCGAAATTCACATACCCATTAGATTGAACAAACGGAATGGTGACAAGTCAAGCTTTATCTTTGGAAGGGAAACAAAAGCCCAAGAAGCAGCTCCAATCCAAGGGGCTGTTTGTATTAGTCGTAACTTGACCCAGAGTTCACCATCAATGTCAAAGTTCCGAACACCAACTGGCACAGCAATGGGGATAACTCCAAATTTTAGTGACAGCATTAACAGCATGCGAGCACCACCAGTGTATCGGAGGCCTATCTGATACCTAGACAGCATTAAACAATGCACAAATTAGTTGACACATTCCATGAAACAATGAATTTCATGTAACAACAACAAGATACCCAGTAAAATCCAACAAGTGGGATCTGGGGAGGGCAGAGTGTACGCAAACCTTACCACTACCTCGTGGAGGTAGAGAAGATATTCACGAAAGACCCTCAGCCCAAGCACCGCAAATCCAAGTACAAAGAAGAAGAAAATAGTGGAGAAAACATAGCAACTAACAAGGAAGTAGTACAAAGCCTGAACTTCCGCATACAAGAAAAGATAAAGAGTTTGTGCTTTTATCATGTCAGTTTGATTGGAATTAGAGAACTTTGTCGAATAGAGTATAGTAGAGAAGATCATAGCAGTATATATACGTTATAATTTCAAATAATGAATGAAAATTTATGGGGCTGAGTTGAATAATAATTAATAAAATGAGGATGAGATAGTAATAGAACATCTGTAGAGGGCTAAAATTTGGTTCAGAATATCCCCAAAAAGTGTACTTTCCTGGTTTAGAAACAAGGTTTTTCTTGGTAAAGAGGATGTTGAAGCATATTGATAGCAAACAATTTTCTGTGAAATTTCAGAACATTATCCTTATGATTGTAGATTTATCTGAAACTACCTTGGCACAGAAAGGGTTAACTGATGTATAACTCCCCAACAAACTTCATCAAGGAAAAGATTAGCTGTAATTATCAGGTTCAAGTTTCTCAAGCAACTAGCTTTTTAATCTGTTATACTGTCTTAATCAGTCTCGAGGAACTAGTCTAATTATTACCTCAACAAAGAAAAAAAACACCATATCTGTATATCAAGAGAAAATACTTTCCTCCTAATCAAATGTACGTATATTTTCATTCTATTCTTGACTACAACTGAAACAATGAGTAAGGATAAAATATCAGCTAGACTGCTTTACGAAGAAATTTGCACAAGAAGAGTTTTTCTCTACTATGTTGTATGTACAGTATTCCCTTTTGATTATGGACCTCAACACAATTAAGGGATATACGTTAAGGAGAAAATATCAATTCAAAGACTTTCAACCAACAAGAAGTTTCTATTTTTAACTTCAACAATTTTCTTTTTCCACTTAGGAGAGGAAGTAGTGTTGGATATTTGCAAGAAATGTAACTCACTGTAAATCATTGACTCGACGAGATGTTTTTCGCTCCACACTCCTAACAGAGAGTGGTTCATCCCCTAGTGAGAATTGCTTTATCTCAACTCTCTGCACATAATCAGGCTTTTTGAGATTATCAATGACAGGCTGAAGCAAACCAATGATCCAATTCTCAATCCCAGGTCTATAGACCTTCCACAACTTCCCTAACACCATGTTTACCCACTCCACTGACTCTTTCCTTTGCAAATCCTTCTCCAACAATAAAGAAAGGTTTGTTGGGACCTTCGACCTTATCGCCAAGTTTCCTCCATTATTTGGCTTAAAACTACTCTTTCCAGATGTCCAAACCTTATCAAAAACAACACCAACAAAGAAAAACAATGCAAAAAGACCGAAAATATTTCGATTTATTGGAGGTGATGGTAATGGATGCATCACCCCCAATTGAGTCCTTAACTTATCTACAAAAGGGTCTTCTTGAAAACTAGCAAAATTGTTACTAGAACGACTAGAAGCTTCTAATTCCTCAGAGACTCTTCCATAAGCATCCAATTCATCAGCAAATCTCTTAATTACAATATTTCTAGCTCCTCTTCCAGCAGTATTTCCAATCCGCATACCAAAACTATGGTGGTCTCCACCATTCACACAAGCTCGAATCACCCATTTCGCACAAATCCTATACCTCCAACTCAAATCCAAATCCAAACCCCTTTTCCCCCTCCTCCTCGAATTCTTCGCCAACGAATTGGCGTTACTTCTACATGGGCAAGGAGATGGGTATACCCAAAATACGTTAGGGAAATCAGGGGTAATAACCGAAACTGATTCAAAAACCATTAATATCAAAACCCCAGAAGCCTTTTGAGCTATAATTAACAGTTCTTGAACTTGAAGTATAGAATGAAGTACCAGTAAACATGAATCCAAACCCAAAACCCAAATTGCTCAAACCTTTATCTTCTTCAATGGGAACTGGAAACACCATTACAAATTATGAAATTTCATCAGCAATTACAAAACAAGAGAGAGAAGATAGGAAGAAAAAGGCCAAAAGTAGAAGAGAGAGACAGCAAGGAAGAGATGGGGAATCAGGAATTTGATCCTTATGTGATTACAGAGAATCACAGAGGAAGTTTAAAGACCGCAAAAATTCTGCAGCAATTTTGCAGAAAGGAAAAACACACACCTCTACGTGTGAAAGTACAAGCCACCCCACCTCACTAATTCTTGTTTTCTTTCGATTTTTTGTTTGAGTCTCGACTAATTTATGTTCGCGTTGTTTAGAGGTCATTCGAAAAAAAAAATTTCCTACAAAAATATAGAGAAAAATTTTACATATAGTCACTCAAAAATACGTTAATTATGTTCTATAATTATAATTTGAGTAATTACATTTCGTAACTATAGTTATTTCAGTATTTATATAATTCGCGCAGCATTTCTGTACGTTTGTATATTTCGTTATACAATTCATGCACAGCGTTTGTATCATTTGCACTACAATTATAGTGTTTGTATATTTCGCTATACAATTTGATTCATGCACAGTTTTTATATAATCGTCCACAACGTTTGTATAAATCGTGAAATTATACAAAACTCAAACTGTAATTATAGCTAGATGTCTGTCGCGAGCTTCAAACTATAGTTATATTAGTTAATTAACTAGTATATATAATTTTTCCAAAAATAAATCATATCTAAAGTTCAAAATCGAAAGACAATTCGCTTCATTATGTGATGTTACCCACCCTCATTAACTTCTTCCTTATTTTTTAATTTGATTCGATATTTAATATTTCTGTCAAAATCTCGCTAATATATATCACATCATCTAAAAATCATAATAAAAAATACTCATTATCAAAAAAATTTATTAATTGTTAAAGGAATAATAGTACTAGTGGTAATCAATAGTGAATTTTCGTGACGACACAAAATCCCCAATATTTTGATTGAAAGTTATCATGATACACTTCTAACATTTATTTCGTAGAGTTTAAAAGATTGTTAAAGTTTACGTAATTTATTTTAATTTTTTAATTGGCATACTTATGAATCTTCATTGAATAATTCCATATTAAGAATAGAATCTTTTATAGCAAAGAAAATTATATATTCAGCATTCAAATTTAAGATTATTCAGATAAAAATATTCTTATTCATTTCATCATAATTCTTATTAATATTATTTTAACTTATATTCAGACTTTATATATATTATAAATATTCCATTATAATTTTAAATTATTACTATATATTAACTTAACATCTTGAATTCGCCAATATAAAAATCCCTTTTTACCAACTTGTTTGTCCTTTTTTAAAAATTAGAAATTGGCATGTTAGTTATAGGCACACAAATAATTTGGCACTTGAACTACTTATGGTATAATATGAATGGACACGTGGACGAATTTTAAGAGTTGTCAAAGTGTTCATTCAAATCTTCTCGATAAAATATTACATTATATATACGTATAGATAGATAAATTTTGAATTCCTTGAACCCAAATTAAAGATCAATTTAGTGATTTAGAGGTTCAAAGTTTACGTTAAAGTTTCAAATTCAAAACTTCATGTACTTTATTTTTATTGTTCGAACTTTCTAAGTGAAAATTTTGAAATAGATACTAAATAAACGAGATGGGGTTTCTCAAATAATAAATACACTCCACCGTCAGTTATAAAATTGTTGGTTTAGGTCATCAAATGGAATGAATAGAGAATCACTTAACTATTTTTTTAAATAATTTTTTTTATATATATAAATGGAAATAAGTTTCACATGGGTCGGAACCGACGCCGTTTTAGAACTTTGACTTAGTTTTCTTACACGACTTGTCCATCTCCGTCCACAAAGTTTGGTGGATTATGTTTGTGCTAAACGACCCAATTTGAAAAAATAAAAATAACTATTTGACATTTAATTTTTTTAAAAAACAAGTTTTATCATTTGGAGTCCTAAGAATTTATATATTACATCCGCAAAGACGATTGAGTTGGTGCAGCGCGTGTGCTATTTCAAAATAACATCTGAGAATTTCTTTTACCTAATCTCTTCTCAGTCGAGTTCGTTGCATCGTGCTTGCCTAATGCGATTTATATATCTTATTTGATTTGCGAGCGATTGAATCGGAGTAAGTTTACTCCGAGTGCACTGAAGAATAGTAGATACATATTACAAATATACTTGTATTGTATTTATTCTTTTTATTGTCGAACATCAATATTTGAAATTCTTTGTAATTTAAAAAAAATGTTATGAATAATATCAATTTAGGTTAATGTCCACTACACAAGTATAATTTTCTGACTTCAAATCCTTAATGGGACGTTTTGCACCTCTTCCGTGGAGTGGCGGATCTAGAATTTTTTTTAAGAAGATTCAAAATTTTAAGAAGTAGACACACAAACCAATCGAAAAAGAGTTCGACATTTATTATATATACATAAAAAGTTATTTTCACCATATAAAAATAGTATAATTTTTTAGCGAAGAAGGTTCCCATTAACCCCTTGAGTATTATGTTCCATGATATGTTTAATGTCATGTTTATGTCTGACAGAATACACGTGCAACACACGTATCCAAAGCTGGTAGTAATAACCAAATGCCAAAGGATCAAGAAAGGAAATACTGGCTAAATTGCATTATGTACAGAGAATGTCTTGCCATTGTAAGCAGCAGCTCTAGTGGTGCTTACAACTTTTAATGACATCCAAATCCAATCAATTTCTAGAAAAAACTGATGGCCTTTTTCCCAGAAATCTAACCTCACAATCAACTATGCACACAAAGAATGTAAAATATGAACAATTTTCTTGAAAGATGACAACTTTGAGACCCAGAAATTCATAACATTTCCTAGTGTCTTTTAGAGATTGAAATCAAACAAGATCTGAAGGATCTAACTTTCTGGTGGGGTTTTCTGAAGGGCTTCTGTAAATATCATCAAAAGGAAGGTTGAAGTCTCCAACCGAATCGTCCATGAAGAAGGTATTGGCCAACCTGTTAGAATTCTTCAAGTCAACATGCTCATGCTCGTGATCGTGATCGTCTTGACTTCTGTCAGAGAAATTATCATAATAATCATGAGGATTGCTGTTGAAATTCGGAGGTTCAAGGAAGCTTGTCTGGGGATCTGCGACTTGTGGTCGAGTTCTAGTCCACCACTGGCTCCTCATAGATTGTGCCATGCTACTTGAATCATCCTGATGTAGGATGCTCTCTCTCAAAACAGGAGCGGATGTGCTAGCTTCAAGATGACTTTGTGCTCGGTCCTCAAATAGGTGGCCCCAGTTGCCGTCAAC
The DNA here is from genome assembly GCA_025774065.1 of Solanum ossicruentum. Lineage (NCBI taxonomy): Eukaryota > Viridiplantae > Streptophyta > Magnoliopsida > Solanales > Solanaceae > Solanum > Solanum ossicruentum. Next base: position 2,944,777 of record JAOTQR010000079.1, read on the forward strand.
TGTACCGTTGCTTTGCACAAAACGAGGTGGCATCCAAGGATCTTTAAGGTGTTCGTTGTTATCACTATCAGGAGGCCTGGATTCAAAGACTCTTGAATCACTACTTGTATTGTGAGGATGTGAGGTGTAATACCAATCAAGAATGTAAGGATAATTCCTCTGTCCACCATCGATTAACCACATTGAGCCAAATCCAGCGCCCAAGTTGTTTAGAGGCATTTCTCTGGAGAACAAGTTGTTTCTATCACTTATGCCTCTAAAGTCGGGATTCCAGTGCTGTAACTCCAAAGGTCGATATGAAGGTCCTATTTCATGCAACTGCAGCTTTTGCTCTCTAAACATTTTAAGTGTTGATATGAACTGTTTTCCATGATCATTAGGTTGCCAAGAAGGATAGCTAGTTTGAAAGCTGAAATCATTTGACATGTACAGTAATTCAAAAGCAGCTCTTAAATCCAACAATAATCCAAAACAGGCCAACAAGTAGTCATAAGACCAACCTCAGGAATGATTTCTCCATTTTCCCTTGAGAACTTCTTTGCGAGCAGGGAGAACTAAATGGTGATCCATATTTGCTATTGCCATGATTCTGAAAATCAAACACGCTGAAGCTGCCCAGAGAAACATCATATCAGTGCTTGAAGATTGAAATGTGTGAGCTCCATCAATGGGATCCACCAAAATGTGAAGGTATAAGTAAGCAAGCAAGCTGCTAAAATTACTAACCTGCACACATGACCAACACCCTCAACATGAACAGTGAAGTCCGCAATGAAGCGCAAAATGTCATCAACCTTCTGTTATAGAAAAATCAAAATGTCAGGGACCATCATCACAAGCATTCTCAAGCTAGTTAAGAAGAGGAATTATCCTTAAAACGAAGATCACCTTTGGGACAACAAATAGCAGGAGACATGGTGTAAGAAAAATTGAGGCCATCTCCTCAAGTAACATCATTCCAGTATACTGCAAGATGAGTTAGTGAGAAGTCGATGACAATCTCGCTGTAAAATTAAATACTATACAATCTATCCATTGACAGTGAAACTCTTGCATAAAACAGCAACAACAAGTGGGGGTCTGCGGAGAGTAAAATGTAGGCAAACCTTACCTCAACCTCAGCAGGGTAGAGAGGTTGTTTCCGAGACCCTCAAGCTCAAAAGATATGTAACAAAACAAGAAAGTAAGAAAGAAAAGGTGACAACAAAATAGCTATGTGCAAAAGAAACTACGGGATATCTAAATCACACTATTAGAAGTAAGACAACACTCAAATACCTACTAACTTTCTACCCCGTAATTCTTGACCTCCACACTTTCCTATCCAAGGTCAAGTCCTCGGTCAATTGAAGTTGCATCATGTCCAATCTAATCACTCCTCCCAGTTCTTCTCTGACCTATCTTTACCTCTACCTCTCCTAACTCGTGCTACAACCAACCTCTCACACCTACACGCATACTCGTTCCTCCTCTTCACATGTCTAAATTATCTCATTCTTTCTTCCCCCCTCTGGTTCACCATGGAATTCACTCCCACCTAGTCCAGTTATAACTCCGTTCTTAATCACATCTCATCTCGTATGCCTACACATCCATCAAAGCATCCTCATCTCCGCTACCTTCATCTTATGAAGGTGGGCCTTCTTGATTGGCCGACACTATACCTCATACAATAGCGCTAGTCTGACCAGCACTATGTAGAACTTACCTTAAAGCCCTGGGGGCAAATTCTTATCACATAGTACCCCGGAGGCAAGAATCCATTTCACCCACCCCACTCCAATATGATGTGCGACATCATCGTCAATCGACCCAGCTCCTTGAATTATGGACCCAAGATACTTGAAGCTCTCTCTTGCCTAATAAGAAGTTGATAACAATCTCATGGTAAATGAATTACAACACAATCTATTCCGCAGCAGTAAATCTTGCATAACCTGGTTATGAATAAACTTTATTGAAGCAAAATATTACGTCTAGCTCTAAAATTTATTGTTTAAGAAATCAAACACTTATCGTGGTAAAAATTGATTAGTTTAATTTTATATAAATTATAAATGACTTTCTTGAAAAAACTAATAATACGCTCTAAATGAAAACATGAAGTCCTTAAACAGAGACATGAGTTACTTCAATGAAGTGCCCATTTCTGCTTATAAGAAACCGTAAGGTAAAAGGCACCTGGAATAAAGTTTCAAACTCAGTTCGTACGGCCTCAGTATTTTCTTTCCCTCGCCATCTCTTTGGCATAAAGTGTGTATGTTGGACAACAAGTGACATTGCTCCCTGTGGGTCAAGGACAAGAAGCTCATCTGTTATTGCAGCCCGGCTTATAGCTGTTATAGTTCCAAATACAGCAGCATACCAGAATAAGTTGCGACCAAATATCTGCAAGATTTGAAGCAAAAGATAAGATGCAGTATCAGATTGCTATAAAAGCAAAAATAAGCAGCTCCGCAAATAAGCATTTGCTGGTTATGGAAGTTTAAGGATTTTACATGGCCTTCCAGCAGAGATTCTTCTAGGAATGCAATGATAATAAGAACAGCAGCAAATCCACCGGAAACAAAAGAAATGAACTTTGCGATGATAGATATAATAGGTGATGGAAATTGCTTTAGATAATCAGAAGCATGGATGATACTGCTGTTGATCCGATGCTTGAACAAATGGTCAACCTAAAGATAAAGAAGATGCACATAAGTATAGAAGCAGAAGCCATAACACTTAAGAATGAACATAGGAAGTACCAAGTTCATGGAGAAAAAGAGATTAAAAAAAATCCATAATCTCACATTCTCACTAGAATGTTAGCTCACGGTATATACACACAGAACCAATCAATTGTGCCTCAAAACCCAAACTAGAAGAGTTGGGTCTATGAATCTGTTGTTGTCATTCAGCTCAACCCATTTCATTTAGCTGAAAAATATCTGTTACATAAATATATTATAAAATGCGTATCATGCACTAGTGGAACTACGTAAAATATAGAGCAACGCACACCTGAAAGGCTACAAGCTTGATGAGTTACAGTGACATTACCATTTTGTACCACAAAAATAATGTGAACGCGGAAGAGAGAAATGCAGTACACTAAAACCATTGCCATCCCCATTCCCGAAAAATTAGGGACCAAAAAGAGATCCAAAATAACTTCATCCATACTTTTCAACCTATCAAGTTCATACCAGAGAAATGATACCTCATTGAATTCCCTAAACATCCACTTGGAAAGATTTGACCATCTTCGAGACGATGCCGTAGTTGGATGGTTGTAGAACTGTTCAGCATGCCTCAAGAAGAGATACACCAACATGAATATGACGAGAAATGGAGATAAGAGAAGCATTAAAACTCCAACTATCATAAGCCTTTTCTTTAATGTTTTAGGATCAGAAATGAAGTCCCTCCGAATACAGAAGTTTCTGCAGAAATAAAATACCAGATCATACAGAAGAAGTGGAGAACAAATTAGGGAACATGTACAGGAATCGAAACTTCAATTACTAAGCACTGCACGGACATTTGCCTTCAATATAGGGAATACTGTCATATACCTGTCAAACATGCTCTGCAGTATGCACCAATTTAAGGTCCACTCAAGGGTTTTTGTCAGTATTAGATGACTACGCACACCATTGGGGCCACAACTGATAGCTGGACCAGCACCAGGTATCCAGTAAGAAATAGGAAAAGCAAGTAGCCCTTTGTTAAGCATTCCTATCAAATAATTTTCCTTCCGCATTAATCGCATAACCACATCATGAATAGAAAGATTCTTGACCACACAAAGTTTCTGCAATTCTTGTAACTGAACAACCCTTTCAAGAATGGATGCCCATGGAATGGTTTGTATCTCCTTGTCTGTCACATGAAGACTGCGGAGAAACGTAACAGCATTGTGATTAGCTAGAGGAATGACAAAAGAGATATTGGCAATGAACTAATAACATGCAACTTAGAGTAGACAACACTCAATCAACATCTTGAGTTCCCAGAAATCATAAGCAAGCAAGAAAAAGTAAATGAACGGCATTCCAAAAAAGTTAACTTCCAGAAAATCTTTTAAGATATCCAACGCACCTTCTGTAGTAGAACCGACGGATTGCCAGGGTTTCTTTTAGCTGTGCAAAAAACCTTAAGAAGCAAAATATCCAGTAGACAGAAAAGATCCCCAGGTAACCCAACACAATGGCTTTAAAGAGCGTAAGAGGTTTCAATGGGTGCAGATGAAGAGCTTCATTGGCCAGATCACAAGGTTTAATTCCAGATTCCACAGCATCCATTCCACATTTAGCACTGCGGAGCCCATTCCAATCAACGTACAAAAGAAAAAATCCAGAAAAGCATATGGTGAAAGCTAGGCTCAGAAGTTCAAATATCCACTGTATAATAATGCACCATAATCCTTTCTCGCAATAATAGTTGTACAGCCTCTCAAAGAACAAGTCCAGATCAGCAATTGGTTCAACATTCACGCTGTCACCATTAAGAAGCCCAGATGGACTTTCACTACCAGGACTTGGCGCTCTGCGATAGTCCGACAGTTCAATTTCAGGATGCACGTCATCCAGCAATCCTGTTCTCAATGATGATTCGCCTTGCCTTCTCCATTTGAATATGTTAACGCCATTAGCGCCTTTTTGTCCACTGAACATCATTCATGTACGCTGACGATATGCAAACACACCCTGAGCATTCCCCATGGACCAACCAATTAAAATATAGCACTGAAGAGAAAAAGAGAACACCAAGTCATTCTTCAGCTGGTCTTCAAAGTGTAAATAAGTATACCCCTACCTCCACCATGTGGGATTATCCTGGGTATTATGTTGTTATTTGTAAGTGGTAAAATTGATCTCAGATACATAACAAACTATTCACTAATTGTTCTATCTAAAGTTTTTCTTTTTCTTAATATCAGTTACTACCTCTGATTGGAAATACAAACATTATAATATGTGGGAGCCCCACAGAGCTCCAGCCTTTTCTGCTATTAACTACCAAAAACTAAAAAACCAAAGGGAAGCAAAATGTCTACTCAAGCCTTGAGTACTATGTCTAACGGTCACGTATCTGCAAGGCTCATTTACCAGAGAGACTCAAAGGATGAACCAAAGAGAACATGAAGACAAAATTCATAACTCATAAGAACGGCAGATTCAATATTTTGCAAGAACTTACTTTAGGAATACGATTTTCTTGTTAGACTTCCAGTTGTAAGCTGCAGGAACTTTTACATGCACAAGTACTTAAGCACATTTTAGTAATTTTGACACATTTTAAAAAGTTTTCAGCAGATTGGAGCTGGTTCGTGGATCTCAGATTTTTACACGTTGAATTGCATGTCTCCTCTCAATCATAGGAAAGGAGTAAGTCTCAAAAGTTCCTTTCCTTAGGGGTGTGCAAAAACCGAACCGACCGACAAAGCGAACCGATTAAAACGTTATTGGTTTATTGTTATTGGGTTATTAGGTTATCTGGTTTTTAATGGTTTTGAAAAAAAAGATTATCGGGTTATTGATTCGATATTGGTTTTTACTATTGGCATGTTTGGGGTTTGAGGAGCCGTCATTGATCCAAGGAGAAAGAACTAACACTGCAGAAGGACTCAAATACTAGCAACACAAAGAGGTGGGCGTAGAAGAAGCATGAATGCTTGCATTAATTATGATGTAGGAGGAGGAGGGAGTAACACAAGGTAGGCAAACTAAACTAAGGAGTCATTTGGTAGGGTGTATAAAAATAACGCTAAATTGAGTGTATTAGTAATGTTTGTATTAGTTATGCTTGCATTAATTATGATGAAATATCTCTTATGCATTGTTTGGTTAGGTATATTAAAAATAGTATGCATTGCATAGTTTTTTTAGAAAATTATTTATTTACAAAGATAACCTCCCCAAATATGGTGGAAAAGATATTAAAAAAAAAGTTCTGAGGGGCAATTGGGTCTTCAATCATGCTAATGAAAGCATTACTAAAACCTATAAATTGATGGTGTTAGCAATACACGCCTTAATACACAATAGAGTGTATACAAAGCATGAAAAAGTGTATCGAACAAGGTGCTACTAATACACCTAATTCATGCATGCATTATTTTTGCTACTACACTCTAACAGACAACCTCTAAGTATTTTGTCCATGAAACAACGTGAAGTGTATGGAATCTAAATGATCGAAATAGATGGATATAAAGGGGCCTCATCGGAAAAAAAAGGGAGGATTAAAAAGGAGGATGAATAGTACCATTAAGAGCTGGCTTCTTAGTTCATACAGTGTGGTCCTATTCTCTATTCCAGAATCCAGAGACAAATTGTAACGCATAATAGAAGTGGTAGTTCAGAACATATGGGACAGCGTTCCTGGAGTAGGCAAGCATTGAAATAAGAGGTGCAGCAGGGCATTTTTGGCTGTCTGGATAGCCAGGCTGTGTCCTTGGAGGCGAATGCTCTTCTCGGTCCATTACATTAGATGTAGTAGCTAATACTCTTATTTGTTTTTCACAAAAGATGTACACTGATACTTCAGGACTTTCATTTCGGAAATATAGGGAATGTAGATCCAACAACGAATTATACAGAGAATGTAGATCCAACAAAGAATTATTACAGGAGTCACCAGAAGTAAGGAGGACAAGAATTTTCAAATTTCATTAATGAAATCGGCAAATTAACTCACTAGGATCAGGAGTATAGTTTATATGAAACAATGAAGTATGTTCTTCCTGCATTCACAAAATAGTGAATATGTGCTGAATTGAGAATGAGCTGATATATCACCAAAAACCATGCTGGTGTAGGTATCTGATCATGAGCTGACAATGCTCAATTGCACAGAAATATGATAGTGGTCCAACGCATTTTAAATTTGAGCACATAACCATAACATGAGGGACCTTAAGGGCGAAGGAAGCATCGTGGTGCAATTATCCAATTACAGAAGACCAATTATAAAAACGGCCAAACAAATTGAAGATACTAAAGGAGGATTTGAGGAGTTGAGTTGAAGTTTCAAAAGAGTAAAAACAAATATCACAAAAATGATTGACAACTTTCACGAACTAGAGTCGCCTATCAAAAAAAAATATAAAAGAAACTTATCCGACTCAAGTGAATAAACGAGCTAATGGGGACATTGTTGGGGGAGGAGAAGCTACAAGGGGAATAGTTGAAAGAGCAAGTTGCGAGATCTTAGTAGCAAGGAAGGTGAGCTGTAGAAAAACAAGGATGATGAAGTTAAGGGAAAGGCAATACTAAAATTTCTCTCCTGAATGTTCACGGAGATAAAACTCTACCATGAAAGATTGATTGTCACGATCTTTAGGGAAAGACAGAAATCTGTGAAGGAGAAAAACAAATTTATCAACATTTATCCACTGATATGCAGAAGTAGATGCTGGTTTTAAATGAATGTAACATGGAGCATCAATTGTCCTGCTTTCTCTTTACGTTTATTGTGTAATTAACATGATCATCTACTCACATAGTTGAGCAAGGTTTTCCGGAAAAGATAATGCAGCTAATAGTTACAGTAGTCAATGTATCAGTCAATTGATCTGTAAAGAAAAAATGATGATTCATACAACCAATTCCAAATAAATTGGAACGAAGGACGTCGTTAATTGCTATCTTACTGGTTAACAAAACATTCCAAAGGCTATAGCTTTCTAATGTATCCATCATAACACACTGCAAAATACCCACAGACCCAATATCAAGAGTCACATATAAATACACAATAAGTCAATTTACCCATATAATTGAAAACTATATCACATTAAAGCATGCATTGTCCCAAATCCTAACCGAAACAATTCACAATTACCTGAACTTAGATTCACTGCTTCCACCAATACCCCGTTGAAATTTCCAATATATCAGCAAGTAAACAACTTGATGAAGCAATTCTAAGCAATTCCAAGAAAACCCAGTTGGGGAAACTGAATTTTCTTTCTTTTGATGACAGCAGTACCCAGGATTCTCAACAATTCAAAAACCCCAGTTGAAAAAAAACTGATCTTTTTCTATTCCCTAAGTCCAGACCAGCTTTCCCTACCTCCTTCAATATCCCAAAACGCACAATAACCACATAAACCTGCCCACCAAAGCTACACAACACATGGGGTCACACTAAAAACCCCAAAAAAATTCTAGGTTTTTCTCCCACAACTAAACGAACATAAAAACTATAACTTTCCGTCAGCCGCACATGGGCGATGAAACACCAAAAAGGGTGAGGTAAAAACGAGGAGATAAGTCACCGCCGGGGGTCTCCGGTCGCCGCCGTGGTAGGGTGGAAGAGGTGGGGTTGCGTGAAGAATGAAAGGGGAGAATTCGGCTATGTTTTCGTGTTCTATTGTAGATTGTTTTCTTTGTTTCTTCTCTAAGAAGTCTATAAATTAAAAAGCTTTTTGTTTAATTAATTAGGGAGACGTGAGATGGCTACTTTTGCCTTGCTCTTCTTTACTTAGATAATAACTCCATTAATGCAATGGGCTTTTTGCTTCGTTTTTTGGTGCTAATGATATTAGATAGCAAGATTAGGGTTGTACTAGTAATAATATAACAATAATAGCAACTAATTCAATGAAATTTCACTACATAGGATTCGAGAAGGGATATAATGTATGCTGATCTAACTATTGTCTCGTGAAAATAAAGAGATTGTTTCCGAAAGACTCTCGATTCAAGGATATGATTAATACTATACAAATAATTATCAGGTCAAATTACATGAACTTCAACCAATATTTTAAGATATATTTGCAAATTATAACATTTTTCGGATAGTTTTTAATCTTTTAAATTTTAGATTTTAAATACTAAATGTAGCTATTTCAATTTAGTTTTAAAGTTTAATCAAACTGATCTCAAAAATAAAATAATAACAAATAAAAGTGAACATAGAAAGTAACAAGCCTAAATCTTCACAATGCTAAACACCCTCAACTCCTTTTTTCCTCTAATCTAATAATATAGTATTGGCAAAACAATTGAAATATTAGTAATTGTATATTTTTTAAAAATTAAGCAATAGGTAAGAAATAGATGAAAAATTAAATCCAACGATGAGAAATATATAAGTGGATTGAACAAATATTAGTTTAGGAAAAACTATACGAAACGGATCTAACTGTAAAGTTAGCGCAAGTTATTTATTCACTTATCTCGTTTACTATTTTCTTATTTAGTACATGATGTTAGTATCACTATTATGTGTTGCTCTATTGATATATTGATACCATATCGGTATCATAGAAGATTGCTTAATTTTCTATGATACTCCTTTAGTATATTTATATCCTATTGATATCATGTAAGATTAGACCCTTTTTTAAAATAAATAAATAAGAAACAATTAGGTGAAAATTATTAAAATACAATCTTATTTCTTAAATTATAAACTCTGATTGTATCAATTAGTAATTGAGCAATCTTTTCACTGAAACACTATATTTTCCTCCTTGGTATCCTCATAGTATATATACTATAATGATATCAAAAAGTAAATGAACAGTATTTTCATTGAATCACTGATTTTTCATCCTTGATACCGTCAGAGTATATATACCCCATAATTGAGTAGTTTTTCATTGAAGCACTACAGGTTTCTCTTTGATGCCATTAGAGTTTATGTATTATAAATATTATCAAATAGTAATTAAATAGTGTTTTCACTAAACCATTGGTTCTTCATCCTTGATACTATCAGAGTGTATATACTCTGCAGTATCAAGTAGTTTTACTAAAGTATTATATCTTCATTCTTGATACCATCATAATATAACACACATTCTCATAGTATCAAATGCGTGAAAATAGTTACAATTAAAGAATATGAAAATAAGAGGATAGTCACTTATAAATAAAGTATTTTTTTAAATTACAAATCTTAGTTTTCCTTCAATTTTAATTATTATTTAAAAAGATTTGAGAATAGTCTTTGAAAAATAATTCTGAAATAAATTGTTTTGATGTCACATAGATGATCAAATAAGGATAAAATCATTAATGACATAGTATATTAAAGAATGTGTTTGTAAAAGCCTAAAGGTAACCAGCAAGAAGTTATGATTTCCATTCTTGTATACAATTTAGTGACTTTGTTCATTTGTATTTGAATTGTACATATACAAATTTGATATATGATATGATATTATTTATCAAAAAATATAAAATATAATATTTAATTTTGTATTTAATTTTTTCTACTACGATCGATGAAGATTTTGAATTGTATAAAAAGAAGTGAACAAATTCATATCGATCCATTCTTATGAATATGTCTTTTTTGTTCGTTATAAATTTTTAGTATATATCCTCAAAAGAATTATTTGTTTCAACAAAATGAACTATTTTCCTAAATTCGATTGAAAAAGAATGAATTTTGAGACATTATCCAAAAATTTGAATTGAGAAGAAGAAAACGAGGGGCAATACGAGTTCAAGGAAA
>JAOTQR010000079.1:2963967-2981565 GCA_025774065.1 Solanum ossicruentum
AGGCGCAGAGAAAGGGGGCAGGGGGGAGACACCCCCTCTTTTTTTGTTTTGTGAGATACTTAACATCTGTTGTGGGGGGGGGGGGATTCTCTATTCCCCCCCCCCCCCCCCCCCCCCAAAAAAAAAAAAAAAAGGAGAAGAAGAAACTAGGACTAGCTTTTACGTGTAATCCATGAACCAAATGATCTTAGTTACCTGCAGCTTAAGCCTATCTTGGAGGAAATTGAAAGCAGAACACCTAGAAAGGAGTATATTCAACTTCTTGAAGAATGCCACAAACTTTATTGTGAACAGCGCCTTTCCTTGGTGAGTAGTGAGCTGCTCCCTTTAGCTCTATAGATCAATGTTTATTTATATATGTGACTTTTTTCTTGTTTTTTTTTCTATTCCTTGTTTCGTCATTTTAATTAGTACTCGTTCTGTTTCATTTAATTCAGATAAGAGGTATAGTGCAACAGCGGATCTCTGAATTTTCCAAGAAAGAAGCATTGTCATCTTTAAGTAGATCTGGATGTGCATACTTAATGCAGGTACATTCAAAGACATCAATACTATTTACAAGATTTTGTACTAGATAACGGTATGAGTACTACATCTTGCCTTACGAAACTTGGATGACTGTTCTTTTTATTGTGATGTGGTGGTTTTATTTAGTGTTGGTGGGTATGGGGGTATCAGAAGAAGAAGATGAAAAGACACAATCCAACGTTGACTTCCCAGTCTTGATAGTCATATGAGCTATCCACATTCATTGTTCTTTTTATTTGACAGGATGAATTCAAAGTAATTAGTTCTCATTCTCAAAAAAATCAAAGTAATTTGTTGTAAATAAGAGTGCCACATCTTACATTCTTCTTTTCATGGTTAGCTCATCTACGTAGAGAATATTTCCTCTAATTGGATTTAGGATAAATCAGCGAAAACTATAGAAGCCTTGGTTTATTTGAGGAAGGAATCATAACTAATACATGTTTCTCTGTGAATCACTATTGCGAAAGTAAATATCTGAAGTTGCTTCTAACAAAGTCTTGCCAAAGACATATTAGGGTAAAATTGTGATCCTGTCTCTCCATACTTTACTTTTGATACCGTAAATGCAGGTGTGTCAGCTAGAGCATCAACTCTTCAATCACTTCTTCCCATCATCCTCAGAGGACATTTCGAGTCTGACTCCTCTTGTAGATCCTCTGTGAGTTGCCTAACTTCTCTTGTGGGGTTCTTTCTGCATTTGAACCATTTTTGCTTCTTACTGATTTCCTTTCCCACTTCTCTTTTCTAATTTGCTTCTTTTTTCCTTTTTCTTGTCTTGGTTTGTTTGGGGTCGGGAGATTTGGATTATCTGTATTGTTTTTCATGCTCCTTGTAAACAAGAGAGCCAACATTGCAAAACTTTTGTGCCTGTAAGTAAGACTGTCATTTTGGTAGCTTGTGCCATGCTGAAATCTCCGTAGGCCAGAGTTTCTATCAGGGGTAAGTGGGTGTAAACATTTTCAGACATTATCTATGTGCTAGTAAAATCAGCGTGGACTATGAGGCTGCCTAATAGCTTAGTGATTGTCACCTTAGATCTTAGGGCTAGCACAACATTAGTCCCTTTGGCTTGGATTCGCAGGTTGCTCCGGCCATCAGTTTTGAATATGTGCTATGTTTATATATCGTTAGTGTGGTCAACATTTTCTCCTGCGAAGCTTCAACTGCTTTGGCTTTTAGATACTAATGTTGAGGTTACATGTGCAAGTTATAGTTACTTCAAGGCAAATCAGGTCCTTCAAGTATATTCTTTAACTTATTCTCCAAAACAAAATTATAAACTTTAACTCAAAAGGTGGGTAAAAGAATTACTTTTTGATAAAGAAGGTGGCAGAACAATTATTTAAGTGAAAGTTGAAGGGTCTGCTCATTATCTATAAGTTTCACCTTGTGCCAATTGTCTCTTGGGATTTTAGGTGGGAAAGCAGTCTTCTATGCCCGGAAAAGTAAAATCATAACGTCTGGTGAAGCCTCATTTATTTTCATCAAGATTAATATGTTTGAATTTGAATACCATCTGAATATTAAGATTTAGATGTCTGAATTTAAACACACACCTGAATAACTAACACGTACTATGATTTGAATACTAAATGATTAAGACTTTTTTTTTCTTCATAAATTGAACATATAAATGTTTTTATTTAAATACTAATAAATATGAAAGTGAAAACTTAGTAAATTAATCTACTACCATATCTTTTAAAATTTATATGGTGTTGGTGGTGGCGATGGCTAGAGGTGGTGGTTGTGAGTAGTAACTAGTGGTGATGGTTGGTGGTAGTAGTGGTGGACGGTGGTAGTTGGTAATGGCGGCTAATAGTTTGTGGTGGATAATAGTGATAGCTATTAGTGGTGACGAATGCTAGCAGTGGTTCGACTATATATAGTGGTGATTGTCGCTAGTGCTTAGTGTTTGTTGTGGTAACGGTGGTTGGTGCTGATAATTGTAAATGTGGCTAGTGGTGGCGATGATAGTTACTGATCATTGAGAGTGTGCTTAGTATCTAAATACATTTCATGGATGATGGATCCTTGAAAGGTGTTTTAACATTACCTGATTTTGTTATAAAGAGGTAAGGTTCATGTTTTCTCCTTTTTGTACATGGATATTTTTAATGGAGAAAGTAGGGTGAAGCTACACTCCACTCCTAGTAGAAGTAGACCACTAGAGATGGCTTTAATAAATATAAATAAGTAAGAAGTGGTGGTGACGATTGATTCTAGTGATTGGTAGCGTGGTGGTTGTAGGCGCAACGACGATAGTTGATAATTATGCGCAGCAATGGCGGTAGTTAATAATGGTGGATTATGGTGGTAGCGGCGAATGGATGAAATTGTTGAGCTACTATCATTTGAGAATCTTTTCAAAAGATATCTTAATGTTATTAAGACTTAATTATAGATTTTAATAATTTAGATCTATTCAAAATTTAAACCCCATTAAGTGGTTGTAATAACAACAACAACATACCTAGTGGAATTCCACAAGTGGGGTCTGGGGAGGGTAAAATGTACGCAAACCTTCCACTACCTCATAGAGGTAGAGAGGTTGTTTTCGGGGAACCCTCGTCTCAAAAACCTATAAGTAGAATAAACTAGTTACATAAAAAGGAGGAGGAAGAACGACTAATAACGAAAGCAATGATAGAAAGTAAATACAATAAAATTACACACATAAGAACGATACTGACACCACAGGATATAACGACCCGGCTAGTTCTACTAACCTATCTCTACTAGCCTGCTACTCTTATATGCGACCTCCACTCCTTTCTATCTACAGTCATGTCCTCGGTGAGATCAAGTACCTCTATATCTTATCTGATTACCTTCCCCCAATACTTCTTCGGTCTACCTGTACTCCTCCATGTAGCTCTGAAATCCAACCTCTCCCACGTCCTAATAGGGGCATCGATACTTCTTCTCTGCACATGCCCAAACCTTCACAGTCTCGCTTCCCTCATCTTGTCAGCCATAGGGGCCAGTCCTAGATTCTCCTGGATGGTCTCATTCCTAATCTTATCACTCATAGTATGTCCACGCATCCATCTCAACATCCTCATCTCTGCGACTTGCATCTTTTGAACATGTGAGTTTTTGCTTGGCCAACACTCCACTCTATACAACAAAGATGGTCTAACCACCATTCTGTAAAACTTGCCTTTAAGTTTAGGTGGTATCTTCCTATCATACAGTACTCTTGAGGCAAGTCTCCATTTTGTCCATGCTGCCCCAATATGATGCGTGACATTGTCATTGATATCGCCATTACTCTGGATGATGGACCCAAGATATTTAAAGTTTTCTCTCTTGCGATTAGATTGAGTGTCAAGCCCCACATTACTGTCTGCTTCATCCCTCTCAATGCTGAATTTGCACTTCAAGTATTCTGTTTTGGTCCTGCTTAGTTTGAACCCTTTGGATTCCAAAGCATATCTCCAAACCTCTAATCTATCATTAACTTTAGTCCGAGTCTCATCACTCAGAACTATGTCATCCGGAATAGCATACACCATGGAACTTCCTCCTGAATAGATTGTTTCAGCTCATCCATCACTAAAGCAAACGAAAAAGGGCTCAACACAGATCCTTGATGAAGTCCCATCTCAATAGGAAAATACTCTGAGTCTCCTCCCACTGTTCTTACTTGAGTTTTGGCTCCATCGTACATGTCCTTTATCACCCTAATATATGCCATTGGGACACCTTTCACCTCTAGGCACCTCCGTAGGACATCCATTGGAACTTTGTCATAGGCCTTCTCGAGATCAATGAACACCATATGAAGGTTCTTCTTTCTTTCCCTATGTTTCTCTACTAAACTCCAAACAAGATGAATAGCTTCAGTAGTCAACCACCCCGTCATGAATCCAAACTGATTCTCTGAGATGGACACTACTTTTCTCACCCTCATCTCCACCATTCTCTCCCAAACCTTCATAGCGTGACTTAACAACTTGATACCCCTGTAATTATTACAGTTTTGGATATCACCGTTGCTCTTGTACGATGGAACCATTGTACTCCTCCATTCATCATGCATCTTGACAGTCTTCATAATAACATTGAACAGTCTAGTCAACCACTCTATGTCATCCTTGACCATGTTCTTCCAAAAATCTATAGGATCTCATCGGATCCGATCGTCCTCCCTCTCGTCATCCTATTAATAGCACGTCTAACCTCCTCAACTCTGAATTGCCTGCAATAACCAAAATGTTGATGACTTTCGGAATATGCCAACTTACCCAGCTCAATTTCCCTATCTCCTTTTTCGTTTAAGAGTTTATGAAACTAAGCTTGCCACCTCACCCTGGTCATCCTTGATGCACTTCACTTGGTCCAAGTCGCGAACTTTCCTTTCTCTCTCCTTAGCGAGCCTATAAAATCTCTTTTCCCCGCCTTTATCACTTAGCTCCTCATATAGGCGCTCAAATGCTGCTGTCTTTTCATTCGTCACCGCCATCTTCGCTCCAATTTATTAGTTGGAGATATGCAATAAGATAATGTATGCCTCCCGCATTTTTTCAAGCTATATTTTTGCTGGCCTCCTTTATTTATTATCTTATTGATGCCGTCCATGAGAAGTCATACTTTTGAGCTTACTTTCTCTGTATAACATAATATGAATATTCTGTGCATAGCATATAAATCCACGTGCTCCTGACTCATCGCTGAGTTGGTCCAGTTACAGCAGTTTAATGAAGTGTTGACACGTTATACTTCCTCTGTCCCAGTTTAGGTGACGGTGTTTGCTGGGCACGGAGTACAAAAAGGAAAGAAACACTTTTGAATCTTGTGATCTGTAACAGGCCATAGACATTTGTATGACCATAATTCATGATAAGGGTAGAAAATATAAGTTTAAAGTTAAAATACTTTCCAAAAAGGAAAAGGTGTCATTCTTTTTTGGATAGACTAAAAAGGAAAACGTGTTGCACAAAATAGGACAGAGGAAGAATTATCTATATGCCCCTGAAACTGCTGGAACTTGAGTTTTGCTTTTTTGATGATAAGTAACTTGATCTCTATGTGCCTTAAGGTTATAATTACGTCCCTACCAACTGCAGGTGTACTTTCCTCTATGATACGTTGCGTCCTAAACTTATTCACGAAACAAACCTGGATGTTCTTTGTGAACTGGTTGATATCCTTAAAGTTGAAGTTCTAGGAGAACAACTGAGCAGACGGGGGGAGTCATTGGCTGGGCTACGACCAACATTGAACAGGATTCTGGCAGATGTTCACGAGCGATTAACTTTTCGTGCTCGCACCTATATCCGTGATGAGGTAACATTCAAGTATTGCTCGGCTTTTTATTTAAATGCTGGTTTGGCGGCTTATGGGTTTTTGAGACGAGGGATCCCAAGAAACAACCTCTCTACTTCTATGAGGTAGTGGTACTGTTGTGTACGTTCTATCCTCCCCAGACCCCACTTGTGGGATTCCACTGGGTATGTTGTTGTTGTTGCTGTAATCGGCACCCTCATGGACAGATGAATAGTGCCAGAATTAGTTACAGGATAAATTAGGCCTTTTTTCCTGTTGCATAACTTTTGGTTAAAAATGAAACGTTCATTTATACCCAAACATAAGCAGATTGTATCTCATGGTATATACTATATCCTGTTGATTGTATCTCATGGTATATACTATATACTCTTGCTCAATAGCTAGTATACTGTTGATTGTATCTCATGGTATATACGATATACTGTTGCTCAATAGCATAGCTTTTTCTCGTTATTGTTCTCTTAGCTGCACTATCTTCCATTGTTGTGATATGTTGTACCTTCAAACAGAATCACCCATTATTGAAAATGAGGCATTTTTCATTGGAGTTTGTAGCACTTATCTTTTCCATTCTTTCTTATGCTTGGCTTATCATGATAACTTACTCGAAAGTTAACTCTTTTGCGGAGGAAGGAATATGTTTTATGTCAGACTTATGACAATTGGACATATCCAAGAGGCTATTGAGTGAATTATACCAATTTATGTGATGTTGAGTAACCTTTTGGAATTTGGATTTAGTATGTACTGCATCCCTTTCTGAAATACTTGGTTTCACTTTAGAGTTGGAGATACTAAGGAAAAATGAAAATTTTAAAAGGTTGTACATTATAGTTTTTCTCTTTTTTGATAGCTTTAGAATAATTTTATAAAAAGGCACCATGGCTATGTTGGTACAAGCAGAGCACAAAACATCTGATATACACTGAGGTATGCAAATATAAAACCCCACAAAAGGGAGAAGATCCCACCAAAAGGCCTCACAACTCTCTGTCACTACTTATTTATAAGTTTTTGGAAAAATATAGGCCTATACCTCATTATGAGGAAATTCTTTTGTGTTCACCTTATTTTTGGAGCTGTTGATTTGATTTGGTTCCCAAGCTAATCTTTTCTCTTTCCTGCCATATTCCATTTCTACTCTGTGCGTTGTTTATTTGGATTAATAATGCAAAGTAGTAGGAGCTTCAATGTTGTATAACGTTCGCTTCAGGTGTGTTTAAATGGGAAACATGGTCAATGATGATTCATATAGCTGGCCCCAATTAGTTCGGAGTGAGTCGTAGTAGTTGTTGGTAGGACATTCAATGGATTTGTATGGAGATGAGTGATGTTGTCAATTAGGGAATGTGATAATTGGGATTGATAAGAGAAGGAAATTAGACCATATAAGTTGGGATGACTGGAGTAAGAAGTGCACATTTATGTTTGGTTTCTAAATGCTTGAACTTCCTCACAGGTAACAGTGGTCTACAAATAATTTGGTCTGCCTTCTTTCCCTGCTTTATTTTCAGATTGCAAATTACCTACCTTCAAATGAGGATCTGGATTACCCTAAAAAGTTGGAGCAATCTGTTTCAGCAGAACTGGATTCACCATCTGTAAGTGCCAAACTCTTTCTCCTGTGACAGGTATTCAGTTCACTTCGGTAACATTTATCTTTAGAGGAGGCAATAGCTAGGATGGCTTTTATCTTTTTATTTTTTTGGGTCTTTGTAATTTTTTGGTGGAGAAGTTTGCTTTCTCTTATGGAGGTTGCAGTTTGATATATGGAGGTTCTGTAAATCAATATCTTGCTTAAGGGTTGTGAATGGACTCTTGTTGACCTGCGATTCTTGTAGGATGACATTTATTGCACAGTACGAAGCAAGCTATATTAATGTTAAAGGAGTAAAAATTGGAAATTAGAGGTCTGATGGAATTTGTTGTGTATTAAAATTCTTTTTCTTTTTCCATCAATCTCGTATGGAGCCAAAAATTGATTATTTTTTGGCCTTGGAGTATGATGGAATAAAGCAAAATGACTCTTTAAACTATCTGCAATTTTTAGCAGTTAGTCAATGCAACTTTCGACGCTCCTCATGGGTCATCTGGAAACAGCCGCTTTATGTTTTTAAACATAGGGGTTAGGCTGCGTACAACCGACCCCCCCTCACCCCGCAATGAGCGGGAGCCTTTTGAGGCACTGGGGTATGTTGTTGTTGTTGTTGTATTAAAATTCTTTTTCTTTTAAGAACAAGTTTTAGGATTTCTGTTGGTATAGACTATAGATCTTTTAATTGGTTATTTTATTTTCAATAGGTCAAAGCTGTTTGAGCAACGTTCACAAAGACTTGGTGTATATCAATAAAATTGTTTTAGAAGAAAATAAGTTAATTTATGCTGATTTATTTAACTTAAATTTGTTTGTTTGCATATACTCTTCCTGTCTCTGAGCTTTTAAATAGGATTTTCTGCAAGTTCTCCATATTTTCTGTCTCCTTAGATTTTTTCGGCTTTTGCTACTTTGCACAATATTCCATGATTTCTTATTTTAAATTTGGCGCAGACTGAACAAAACCAAGATGTTTCCAGAACCTGGTATCCTCCCCTGGAGAAAACCGTAGCATGTCTATCAAAACTGTACTGTTCTCTAGAATCAGCTGTTTTTACTGGATTAGCTCAGGTAAGCAGTTACTTTTGCTATCAGTGTCCCTTCTAATCATAGACAGATGTTACTGGATCCTTATTTCCTTTTTTTCTTTCTCAGGAAGCTGTAGAATTCTGCTCATTATCCATTCAAGTAAGTTTCTTTAGTTGAGTTCATGTATTCGACTGTTCTGCTGATTATGCTGTTAAAAATTTGTAATTGTTGCATCATTTGTACTTTTTGTTCAATATGCTGTTCGTTATTGCTCAACTTCTAATTCTTTCAGAAAGGTAGCAAACTTATTGGCAAAAGATCGTCTTCAATGGATGCACAACTTTTCCTAATAAAACATCTACTCATCCTGAGGGAGCAGGCAGGTTTCTCTTGCTTATGAAATTCCTAGTTCTTGTCATAGCTGCAGGATTCTAACTTAATATGCCTTTCAGATTGCCCCATTTGATATAGAATTCTCAGTCACACATAAGGAACTTGATTTTTCGCATCTGCTGGTGAGTATTGAGTATCAACTATTTACACTGGTATTCATTTCTTCATCGTCCACCATTCTCTGCTGCAGATGTTTTTTTTTGTTTAATTACATTATCTGATTTGGAGAAAAAACTCTTTTGGATATTTTTCTAGTTTGTTATAAAGGCAGAATTTACTCTTTTCACTATGCAATATTAGACCGAAATTATCTCTTATGGAATCAAGAAGAAATGGAAAGTTGACTTCAGTGAATTCACACTAAGTAACCCGTTTGATCTCTGTTGTCAAGTTTGGAACTCTTGTCATTTTCCTTCACAATTTCCCTGATTTAATCCTTATGGTAACTCTGGGTGACACTACTCATGGATCAATGCTGCATCAGGGCAGTTATGTGTTAAAAGTTAATTTTTCCCTTGATTGTCAGTAAAATTGAAGCACAAGTCATTTCCTATCAAAAGTCTTAGTCAATTTGGAGTCAAACTTACAAATTGCTTCCTTCACAAACTTTGGCCGAGTCAGATGGTGTGAATGCTCAGGTAACAGACTGTCCCGTGTATAAGATTCTGATCTTATCCAGGATTATGAAGACAGTTGTGTACTTGTATGAGTACCATATAAAGCTGTAGACAAATAGTTCTCAGGGGTTCCAAATGCAGGGAAGATTGGATAGTAGTAGGATAAGGCCAGTCCAAACAGAAGCCTCCAAATCTTCCTGAAGATCCTGTCACCGAAAAGGAAAAAAATCTCTTGAAGTCCAAATGATGCTAAACTAGAGTAAAGATCTTGCTGTGGCATGTCAAAAGAACTGTCTATCCTACACTTAGGCTGGAGACACATTCTTGTCCAATAATATTGTCATATTTCCTTCAAGCCGAATGCATCATACAATTCCAAACATTGCTTTTCTCAATTCTCCATAAAATTTTGCTCTTGCTAGGATATTTTAAAACCCAAAAGTTGATGCAAAGAACAAGCTTAGATGACTTGTCAGCTGAAGAGTATCTTCTCTCTGACATGAATTTCGACGAATTACTTAAAACTCCCCAAAACATCTCTTTCTACACCGCAAACAACTGTAAATCTGTGGAACATGCTTCTTGGTTTTAAGCGAGTCTGCTGGTAATACCTAAGACCACTAAAGATTTGCTGATTTGTTGGAAGGAGATTGGAAGAAGACAAGCAGATGAGGACTGGTGGGGACTGATCCCAACCTGCATTTGGTGGACTCTGTGAAAGGAAATAAGTGCAAGATGCTTTAAAGACAAGATTAGCAACATTCAGAAAATCAAAAACTGCCTTAGTTTGCTTTACTTATGGGGTAAAAAAGATATGGTGGAGGCAAGTAGAACTTTTTGTTGATTTTGTAGGAAATCTGTTAGGACTCATGGATTAGTGTCTACGTTTTTTGCCTTGCCCAGAATGGGTTGTAACTGATTCATTCTCATCAATTTTTGGATGATGAGTTTGGCTGGTTTTGAACATGAAGTTACCTTTCTTTCCATAAGAACAAACAAGCTTAGATGACAACAATACATGCTGCATCCAAGATGCTGAATGATCTTTGCCTTAATTCCCAGTAAAAGAACAATGTTAAATAAACGAGAACGAGTCAAGTGTATAAATCCCTCTATTGTGGAACTCATCAAAGGCTTCCATGAGCCCATGTAACCCAGTACGTCGGAGAAAAGGTCATTGCAGCCTAACAACAAAAAGGATTGTCTAAAATCCTTGCTTCTAAGGCTTTGGTCTAATGGTAAGATGTGTAGTGCATGATTTGTGGGTTAGGTGCACACTATGGGTTCCAACCCCAGTGCTTATGAGAAGCACCTGGTATTTAAGTATAGGAAAGTAAAGGAACATGCTCATTATCTATTGAGATTTAAACCATACGTAACTGACCCTCGGGGAAAAATAATTGTTTAATTTCAAGTTAGAGTTGGAGATTCCACATCTAAATCTGGACTTGATAGATTCATGGTGTTCACCGATGGGGAGGAGATGGTTCTATATGTGTTGCAAGTCCCTCTTCCCAGATTGACCTCAAAACATTTACCTATCATGTTAGATGGGAGTAGGAGGAGCTTTGCTGATAGAGTAATGTGTGGTGGAATGGGTATGAAGTTGTTGGCACACCATCTTTTCGACTTGCTTGCAAGTTAAAATTGTTAAAAGGAGATATAAGGAAGTGGAATAAAGAGGCTTTTAGGAGGTTAGGAATTAAAATGAGAGAGTTGATTAATAAAGTGGGAAAGATAGATTGCGGAAAGGGTGAGGGGTTAGAAGAGGGAGGGCGACAACACTTGGCCTTGGATCAAGGCTCTTACTCGCTCAAGACGTCGAGAGAAATTGGAAGGAGGTGGTGAGGGGGAAGATTGCCACATCAGTGTTCGCTTAAGAGACTAGTTGGAGGCAAAAATTGAGGGCGTTGTGGTTGAAAGAGAGAGTTTCGAATACAAAAATTTTTCATGGAGTTACAGTAGCAAATAGGAGGACAAACTTGAGTCTCTTGATGTGAATGGTGTAGTGTATGAGGGAGAGGAGGAAGTGAAGGAGGCCATTGTAGGTTTTTACGGTCATCGGCTTAAGGAATTTATCAAGTGGAGATTGAAATTCAGAGGGGTGGGGTGGGTTAGTTTTTCTAGGTGGATATGGGGAGGAATGAGGGAGTGGTTGGGAAGGGCTATAGACAAGAAGAGGTGAGAGAGGCAGTAGAGAGGTGAGGTTTCCAACAATGTTAGAGGATAGTTAAAGGTGAGCTGATGGAGACAATTGTGGAATTTGAAGATACTGGGGAGTGCGAGAAAAGTCTTAATCAGGTAGTCAAAGGCGCGCTTAAGCCCTAAAGCGCGAGGCTCAAAGCATGTTGAGTGCTTCACCTTGCTTTATGTGTGCTTCAGTGTCGTTTTCAAGGTTCCAAGGCAAAATTTTCCTTGCCAATAAGCCCCTTTTGAAGAAGTGGCACTAAGTAATTGATAATTCACTTTATCATAATTTTTTTTTTCAATTTCTTTGGTCATATATTTTTCATTCATGTTTATAATTATTAGTCTTGGACTAAACATATATATTTGTATTTTTTCTCCCTTTGCGCCTGTTCTCATTGAAGTCCACACTTTATTTACGTTTTACGTTTAAAGCCCCAAGAGACCTTAGAGCTTTTTTGCTTTTTTCGCCATTGATAACACTAGTCTTAATGCTTCCTTCATTACTATTGTGATTTGTGCACAATAAGGATGGAGCAACCAGTATTAAGGATTTTAGACCTACTAGTCTGGTAGGAAGCATTTACAAGATTATCTCTAAGATGCTTTCTAATAGACTAAAAAAAGTTTTGTATGTGTCCACTTTTCAAAATGTTGTTTTTGTGGAAGGAAGACAAATATTCAATGTAGCTCTGATGACAAAAGAAGTGGTTGATTCCAGAAAGAAAAAGAGTACGCAGGTATTTTGTGTAAGTTGGACCTTGAGAAAGCTTATGATCACATGAGTTGAGAATTTTCTTGGATCTTATTATGTCAAAGATGGGTTTTAGAGTGGATGAGATGGATCATGATTGTCATTTCTACTGCAAGCTTCTCTGTATTGGTGAACGGGAGTCCATGCGGTTTCTTTGGGAGTTCGAGGGGTTTAAGACATGGGGATCCTTTATATACTATGTTATTCATCTTGCTTATGAAAGCTTTGAGCAAAATGATGAATATGATGTTTAGTGGAGTTCTTTTGAAGGGGGTTTTGATGCTGTTTTTAGAGGGACACCAATGTGACAGTTACACATCTTTTATATACAAATGATATGTTGGTCTTCTATGATGTAGAGGTCAGCTATACAAGATTCCTATTTGGTTCCAGGTTGTGTCAAGCCTTAAGATTAATCTTAGAAAATGTGAGATCACTACGATGGGACTAGTGAATAATATTGAAGAGATGGCATGTGTTGAATTGCCAGGTGGGTGCTCCACCTATTTCATATCTACCTTTGGATGCTTCTAGTGGGTGCCTCCAACAAAGACCTTGCAGTGTGGAATTCGGTAATTGAGGGAGTGGGGAAGTGGCTAGCAAGATGGAAAGAGAGGGGGAAGGAAGTGCTGATCAAAATAACTTTATCCAATTATGTATTTCATGTCACTTTTGCAGGCCTACGAAAAATAATTGAAAGACTAGAATGTCTTCAACGCAACTTTTTATGGGATACATTGGAATGCAATACATCTCATGAATTAGGAAGTTGTCACTTCTCCAAAGGAATGGGGAGGACTCGGTGTGAAAGATCTCAAGGCGTTTAATTAAATTATGTTAGGGAAGTCCGAAGTGGATATGGAAATTCGGAGTGGAGGAGAACGCTTTTTGGGGGGTGATGGTAGAGGAAGAGTATGGTACAATGGGAAGGGATAGAGGATGGGAAACATCATAACTTTGTATCGATGTGGTTTGTGGAGGAGTATTGTGAAGAGGTGGACAAATTTTTGTGGACATATTTCTTTTAAAGTAGTGGACGGAAGCAAGATTAGTTTTTGGGCACGTAAGTGGTGGGGGGAGAGTGAGTTGAGGGAAGTTTTTTCCTTATTTATATCGTGTAACTTGCTTAAAAGAGAAGATAGTCAAACAAATTAGTGGGTCTCATAAGGGGGATATTCATGGGGACTTAAGATTTGGTAGGAACCTACAGGCTTCAGAGATGGAAGAATTTCACAATCTGATGGAGTTTTCACATGAGCTAACCACTTCTAATAATTTATCGAATGTATGGAGCTGGTGAGAGAGTGGAGATGGATAAATTGTTAGCTCTTCTTTATAAGAGATTACTAGTAGAGGGGAAGATACTTTCCCCACGACCTTATTTAGATTCCTAGAGCTCTGGGGAAGGTGTGTTTCTTTGTATGGTTGATGGGAAGGGTGCGGTTTTAAAAGCAAAAAGTTTGAGGAAGAGGAGGATCACCTATGATAGTTGGTGCTTTATGGGCAAGTGCATAGAAAAAGAATGTAGCTAATCGGTTATGGACAGTGGCCCTCAACTTGTTTAGGATGCAATGGGTGATGCTGGACATAGTGAAGTAGGCATCCGGTCACCGTTAATGAGGCTTTACTAATTTGGACTCACAGGAGGGGGAAGAGAAGCTCCAGGGCCTGGAGTGTTGCCCCTATAACAATCATATGGGTCATTTGGAAAGAGAGAAATAGGAGGGTATTTGATGGGGTGGAGCAACAACAACATTACCCCATTGCCTCAAAGGCTCCCGCCCATTGCGGGATAAGGGGGGGTCGGATGTACGCAGCCTGACCCCTATGTTTAAAACATAGATCGACTGTTTCCGGATGACCCACGATGGGGTGGAGCAAGACTTTGTATAATTACAGATGCGTTTTGGTCTAGTTTCTTTTTGGTGTACTTTTGAGGTCCCTATTTCCATAGAGGATTGAATCACTTTTATTGAGAACTATATTTTGATGTAGGTTCTCTTCTGATATATAGGTCATATACAGGGTTTTTCCCCATTTGCTGAAAATGATTTACCTTCTCAAATTTTAAAAAAAAAAAAATCCGTAGTGGAA
This sequence comes from Solanum ossicruentum, assembly GCA_025774065.1. NCBI lineage: Eukaryota > Viridiplantae > Streptophyta > Magnoliopsida > Solanales > Solanaceae > Solanum > Solanum ossicruentum. The sequence goes on from JAOTQR010000079.1 coordinate 2,978,462, forward strand.
TGGACCATCAGTTTTAGCCTTGAAATCTAAGCTCTGAACCGTGCATAACTGATCCTTGGGGATTTCTTAGTTATAATAAAAAAATTGTCTATTCTCATCTCAAGGCCGTTAACCGTCTCCTCTTCTGTAGTGGAATGAACCATCAGTTTAATCCTTCAAATCTCATGCTATATGTGCCCAATTTCTTAGCTTTATGATTAGTGTTTGATTGACTGTTAGATTGTAAAACTTTCTTTTATAAATTCCCAGGAGCATCTGAGGCGGATCCTAAGGGGTCAGGCATCAATCTTTGACTGGTCGAGATCAACTTCATTAGCTAGAACTTTATCTCCACGAGTTTTGGAAAGTCAAATTGACGCCAAGAAGGTACCTGATCCACTTAGTTTACAGTAGCTTTTTGCATCAATGTGTTGTAGTTAATTTTATTTAGCGCTCTCATCTCATAAAAACAGATTAATCTTCATGCATTTTGGTCGATTTTTCTGTATAAACAATTATCCCTTAATTAATCAATCTACACCTAAATTCCAAACTTGTAATTATCGAAAGTCGTCATAATTTGACATTTTTTTTTCTAATTATTATTTTGCATCACACTCCTTGTTTATCAGTACTTGGGACCGGTTATGCTTGCTCAAAAGGTTACCTCACGTAGGTCAATGTCAGTATAGTAAAGTGTTCACAGTAATTCATATAATCAGTATAATATTCAACCTGTGGCAAAGTCATTTCACCTTTTTGTTCTGTAATCTGTTCCTCAGTTCTTTGCTTAGTGATACCATAGATTGGTAAACAATTGGAGGGTATTGAATAAGATCTTAATGTCGAATACCATAGTTCATTCACAATCCAAATTAAAAAGAAAAAGGGCATCTTTAGAGAGCATGTATTCTCAAGTTCTGAACAGTGAGTCGCAATACATTGTACACTTTAGTGAGTGTCTTGTCAAGAGCTCTGTTGATACTTGTTTAGCACTAGCTGACTGATTCTTACTGATAATGATGTCTGATACCCTTGATATAAGCCCTTTTTAAATTTGCTTGATTGTTATTGGCCACATGTTCAGAAAATTTGTGTTCCCTTGTTCTGGACTTCTGGTATCACAGAGATCTTCTCTTCCTTCCCATTGTTGGAACTTTATTTGTAAACTAACTTCTTTCGTTAAGTTCTTTTTTATATCTGAGTACCCTTTTAGCTCTAGTTTCCAGTTTTGAGTCCTCCCTTACATTTCATGTTAAAATCCCCCCACAATACCTCACGAGTGTAAACTACCCTTTAAATATTTTGCATGTTTATTTGGTTAAAGGAATGATGCTTGAGAGCTTCTCCAAAGCGTTGGTTCAACATTGAAGATATGATTCTATTGGCAGTTTCAGATTTTTTTTACTAATAAAAGGAATTGTCGCGTGGGTCATGGTCGTTGAAAATTGATTATAGTTGCTGCAATAATTTTCTTTTTAGCAAAATATGTTGCAAGTTTTAGGATGATTTAAAATTTTGAATTTCTATTAGGTTTTGTTAGTTGTTGAGATACTTTAGGCTTTTTGAGTTTTAGTTTATGCTGATATTGTGTTTTAAGTTGGTAACTTTATAGCCCTCCCATGCTTAATAAAATTATTGAGAGACATTCTCAACCTTTTTTTGCTGCCTCGTCTTTTAAAAAAAACCAACAATGGCATTACAACGTTATTGATCATACGGGATCTGCGAGTTCTTCTAAAGACCTATTTTCAACCCATTTAACCTGTTAAGGTTATTTTCAACCCACTTTTAACCGTTAGGACTATTCTCAGTCCAATTTTAATCTGTCGGGGCTATTTTTAACTCACTTTCAACCTGTGCTTATTTTCAATGCACAAGCTATTTTCAACCGTGGCTAGCAACTTCTTATTTTCACCAACGAAAATTATCAAATTTGATTTGTGAGGACAAATTCATATTTTGAGACTTCTATCAAATTTGGTTTGTGAGGATGAATTCATATTTTGAGACTTATGACTTATGGAATGTTGTATTGGAAGAACGATCCTCACAAACATTTCCTCGAAATCCTATCAATGTACAAATTAAAGCATTTTCAGAAAAGCTTTTAGAAACGGCAAAGTTAGTGAGGGTGGTTTTTTCAGCACAAAATCTAAAGAAGAAAAAAAAAAGTTATGTTATGAAAATCTGCAAGTTCAAAATGCTCCAAACAATCCTCAAGCACAAACAATAAAAGCAAAAAATTTAAGAGGAACAACTTTTTAAAATTGCTACAACTGAAGCAAAGGAGGCGTAATGAAAATTGCTTTTAGTTATTGCAGTAATTAGCAATATAAGTTGCAAGTTTTAGGATGATTTAAATTTTAAATTTCTATTAGGTTTTGTTTAGTTGAAGTATTTTAGGTTGTTTGAGTTTAAATTATGCTAGGAAACAACTTCTCTACCTTTGTGAGGTAGTGGTAAGGTCTGCGTACATTCTACCCTCCCCAGACCCCACTTGTGGGATTCCACTGGGTATGTTGCTGTTGTTGAATTCAAATTATGCAAATATTGTGTTTTATGTTTGCTATTTAAAGCCTTTCTATGCTCTCAAAATTATTGAGGAATTTTCAACCCTTTTTTGTTGTACCATCTTTTAAAAATACCAACATATAAATGATGTAGTTATTATGTTCTAGCCCTTTCTTAGAGGGGAAAGATAGCCTACAAGAAATGTCGTTTCTTCTAATTCACAGGTAATTATCTTTTATTTAGTTTCATAGGTCCTGTTTTCTCTCTTTCAATCTTAACTATGGTTTTGGCTCGATGTTTTTTGGGTTGACTTATGATGCATGGGCTTCTATTGATTCTTCCAATTCAGTAGGCGAGTATCATATATGACTTTATGAAAACATTTTGGGCCTTTTTTGTCCCATAGAACCCTTACTAGTTCAATTTTCTTGGGGTGTGGTATGGTCCTTATTATTTTCTTTTATTATTACTCCATTGGTGTAAAAAAAGAGTGACCTACTTTCTTTTTTTAGCCCGTTAAAAAAAGAATGGACCTATTCCTTTTTGGCAACACCTTAGTTTCAGTTTTCTATGTGGCGTATTTAAGGCCACAAGATTAAAGAGAATTTTGG
>JAOTQR010000079.1:2981665-3007086 GCA_025774065.1 Solanum ossicruentum
TGTACCCAAAAGTTAGAAGTTATAAGATAGCTGTATTATATCAGTTACATTCCCGTAACACCTATAAATTTCATAAGCTGATCTAAGCTATCTACTATATCTCCTTGACACCAACAGTACAAACTTTGAAGACACCTGTTTCTTGAAAAAGCTAGGTGATTCCGTTGGTTCTCAAACATCTCTTATTTCTTTCCAACCACATGATTCAAAAGATACAAGGAGGATTTCTTACTTTTTTTTTTGGTTCGGTATGTAAGTAAAAAATATTATATATAATCTAAACAAATACTATGGAAGGTGGGGGTGTGGTGTAGGGGTGTGAGGTGGGGGTGGGGGCTATGAGGATGGGGTGGAGATGAGGTGTGTTGGGGGATGGGGAGGACACAATCAGTGTAAAAATGCCACTTGTGGAACTGTGTTATCAAAAGCAAAAAGTGTAAAAAAGTTCTAAGGTTCGTTCATGCTCTAAGCGTAAAGTGCAAATAAAGCATGAACTTTAATGAAAAAAGGCGCAAAGAGAGGGAAAAAATGCAAATATATATGCTTAGTCCAAGAATAATAATTTATAAGGGCGAATGACAAAATATATGAACAAAGAAATTGAAAAATAATTACACTAAATTGAAATATTAATTGCTTGGTGTCATCTCCTGAGAAGTGGTTCATTAGCAAGGAAAAGTATGCCTTAGAACTTGATGACGACACTAAAGCGCACATTAAGCAAGTCAAAGCACTCAACATGTTCTGAGCCTCGCGTCAGGGCTTAAGGGCGCATTTGATAACACTGTTGTGGAACTTGTTTTCCCTACTTCCACTTGAAAATTCAATTTCCTGAATTTTAATGAATTTATTTACCTAGACAATGTTTTACCAAAAATTTTGACCAACCGAACATGGGGAAATGAAAAATCCTCCATAGTGAACACAACCATTAACATTACCTGTGAAATTCCTCCTTGTGAATTCTCAAGATCATGCAAAGGTCTTAAAATTGGCTTCGGACTGGTATTCTACTCCAATTGTTCTGTTAAGGCAATCTTATTTTCTTTGCAATAGTTCTATGACAAATAAAACCACTTATTTGCCAGTAATTCCAATGTCCTTTTCCTTTTTTTTTTTTCTGAGAATGGTAACTTTTCTATTGTATATATCCACAGGTATACTACACAAAAAGTAGTCCCCATAGCAAAAAATTACATCATAGAGAACTCTATCTGAGCTTCTTGTCACAGATAGTCAATAAGATTAAAAAGATCTTCTGCCTGTCCTAGTATTTCCTGGTTACACCAAAAGTAATAAAGAGCTAACAATTCATTTTAAAAGTCTGAATATTTGCTTTTTTGTCCTCAAAACACCTCTGATTCCTTTCTTTCCAAATGGTCCACCATACACCGGCTGGGACAATCTTCCATCTCTCCTCCTTTGTTGTAGCATTTCCCACATTGATCCAACAACTGAGTAATTGTTCAATATCTTTTGGTTTTACCCAGTTGATTTGTCTGAGGCTACTGAAAATTCTCCATAACTGATTTGCCCATTTACAATGCAGAAAAAAGTGGTTGACTGTCTTAAGCTGTTCCTCACACGTATAGCATCTGGAACTCATTTGAAACTTTCTCTTTTTCAGGTTTTCCTGTGTCAAAACCACCTCCCTTGCTAGCAACCATGTGAAACAATTCACCTTGTAGGGAATTCTAGTCTTCCAGATCATCTTCCAAGGCCAAAGCTTCAATCTGTTTCTAGAGTGGTTGAGGCTGTTGTAGGCAGCTTTGACACTGAAAACTTCTTTGTTACCAACTTGCCAAATAACCCTATCTTCATCTGCAGTCATGTTGTTAAAATCTGCCATTGTGTTGTGAAAAACTTCTATGTCTGCCATCTCCCAATCATTTAGATTCCTTCTGAGGTTCAAGTTCCATCCTTGGCCAGTCCATAGTTCAGAAATAGTGGCTTTTGGCAGTAAGGACAGATTGAACAACACTGGGAACATCTGTTTTAGAGGCCTCTGTTGGATCCATTTGTCTTCCCAAAAAAGCACCTTCATTCCATTGCCCACTTTGAATCTGATTCTAGACAACATCAAAGGCAGAGCTTTCTAACTGATCTCCATATTCCACATCCATAGGGAGTTGAAACCATCTTTGCCATCCAGCTATTTTCCATTTCATATTTTGCTTTGATCACCTCCTTCCACATCATATTGTCCCCTGACATAAATTTCCAGAGCCATTTAAGTATCAGACTTCTGTTTTGTTTCTTCATATTTCTCACCCCCATGCCCCCTTCTTTCTACTTTTCAAAACCTCTTCCCATTTGATTAGATGAAATTTCTTTTTGTCCTCTGAAGAAATTTTTTTCTAAGAGTATCTGTCCTCCGAATGACATTGTCAGGAGCTGGAAAAACAGACATCATGTAGGTAGGGATAGCATCCAAAACACTGTTGATTAGTGTAAGTCTGCCCCCTCTAGACAAATATTGGCTTTTCCAATTGGTCAACTTCTTTTCACACTTTTCTTATCACTCTATTCCATATCTCCTTGGACTTGCTCTTTGCACCTAGAGGCATGCCTAAATATAGAGTAAGTAAGGTAAGGTGCCAATTCTCCCTCCTAAAGTTGCTGCTAGGCTATGCACATCTGACACTTCATTTATTAGGTAAATGAAGCTCTTACTCCAATTGACATTCAAGCCAGATACAACCTCAAAATGATGAATACAGCTCTGCGACATAATAGTTGCTCCCTCTCTGCTTCACAAAAAATGAGAGTGTCATCTGCATATTGCAGATGAGTAATTTCCAGCTCCAGTATATTAGTGTTATCCACCTGAAATCCTCTTACCAACCCCTTGGTCTAGCTGTCTGCATTAGATTATTCAAACCTTCCATTGCCAGAATAAATAAAAAAGGGGATAGAGGATCACCGTTTCAATCCTCTTTGGGAAGGGAAAAACCACAAGTACTTCTATTGACTAATACTGAAAATCTAACGGTGCTGATGCAAAATCTTACCTAGCTGACGCACTTAGCTCCAAAGCCCATCTTTTTTAGCATTGCCAAAAGAAAGTCCCAGTTTAAGTGGTCATAGGCCTTCTGAATATCAAGCTTGCACAGAATTCCAGGTAACTTGCTCCTCAGAATTGCATCGATTATTTGTCTTCCTTTCATGAATACCATTTGTTGTCTGTCTACTAGCCTGTTTATAACCTTTTAATTTTTTCTGCCAGCATTTTTGCCATGATCTTGTATACCCCTCTTATGAGACTGATAGGTCTGAAATCTGTAAGTTCCATAGCTCCTGCTTTCGTAGGAATTAGAGCTACAAATGTGGCATTGTGGCTCTTCTCAAAAGTTCCTGACCTGTGAAAATACTGAATAGTGTCCACTAAGTCCAACTTTATGATTTCCCAACATTGGCAAAAGAAAGCCATAGTGTAACCATCCAGCCCTGGTGCCTTATCAGCTGGGCAAGATTTAATGTTGTTCAAGATCTCCTCTTGCTCAAACTGTGCTGGGAGAAGGTTGTTTTCAACTTCAGAAATCACTGGACAATTATGCATATCCAGTGGTGGTCTCCATTCTTCAGGTTCAGAATAAAGCTTCTCATAGTATGCTGCTATCTCATGTTGTATCACTTCCTGTTCAAACAACTCTTCCCCTCCCACCCTCAGTTTAGCTATTGTATTCACCGTTCTATGAGCATTTGCAGTTCTGTGGAAGAATGCAGTGTTTCTGTCCCCTTGCTTCAGCCAAGTAGCTCTGGATCTTTGTCTCCAAGCAATTTCTTCTTTTTTAGCAATATCTTCAAACTCCATGTTGAGCGTCATTCTGGATGCAATCTCTCCAGGTTCTAGTTCCCTTTGTTCTTGTATCTCTTCTAGAACAGCTAGCTGTTGCACACATGCTGCTTTTGCATTCCCAGATTTCCTTGTGAAGTTTTAGACCTTTCCTTGAGTTTGTCCTTCAGAGCTTTGAGTTTTGCCATCAGCACATAGCCTGGTTTTCCCCTGAAGTTAAAGGAGTCCCACTATTCTCTGACTTTGTCATAAAAGCCCTCCATACTAGCCACCAATTTTCAAATTTAAAATAAGATCTGGTACTATCCCAAGCCCCACGTTGCAGCATAACAGGGGAGTGATCAAAGGTCACTCTATGCAAAATAGTTTGTCTTGTGTATCTAAAATTTACTTGCCATTCTTCAGAAGAGGAACCTATCAAGTTTAGCAGCTGATGTGTGCCTGTCACCCTTTTTCCATGTGTAATTACCCCCACAAAGGTCCGGATCCACCAATTCCATATCCTCTATAAAATCTGAGAATTCAGACATACTCTTAGTGATTCTGTTGCAGTTTTTCTTTTCCGAAGGGTACCTCACAGTGTTGAAATCCCCACAAAGTACCCAAGGACCTGAAAACAGACCCCTGGAAGCCCCTATCTCCCACCATGTTTCAACTCTTTCATCCCTGCTGTTAGGAGCATAAATGCTGGTTATATGACAATTAAAATCTTTATTCAGTCCCTTAAGAGAGCAAGTGACTAAATACTTCCCCAATGGAGCTAATCTCTCCTTCTCAATCCCTTTTGTTCCACATAATGATGATCTCTCCCCTTGTTCCGCTGGCTTCTAGCTGCACAAAACTTGCCCATTTGCTCCCCCAAACTTCCATCACCAGATTAGTTATGTCCCCCTGCACCTTGGTTTCTTGCAAGTAGACCACATCCGCTTTCCATTTTCTCATCATATTTTTGATAATCACCCTTTTTCTTGCACTACTTATCCCCCTTACATTCCATGATATGACGTTTAGCTTCATCTTTGTTCTATGGCTAGGTAACCCCTTTGCTTCTAGTCCCGTAGCTCATGAATTTCGTGTCTAAAATAAGACCCTTTAATTCATTGATGCTCTTCTTTTTTGTTCCTGTGTTGTTACTCTTACCCTCTTTATTTTCTTGCTTGTCATCCTCAATCTTCCTGAAAAGTTCCTCTGCTTTATCTTCACAGCCTCTGAAATCCACTCTAAATTCTGAGCTCAATTTAAGTATATGTTGTTTAATCCAGTCGGTTGGGTTAGGAGGCTCTTCTGAAGTTCCAGTTGGATATTGGATTTTCAAAGGAGTCACAATCTTTGTTAACGCTGACTCATCCGAGAATGACGGTTGAAAGATGGCCATTGTACTATCCTTTTCTTTTTTTTGATTTGCACCGGGTGTGCGAGTCTTTTTTGATTTGCACCATTGTACTATCTTCTCTTCTTCCCGTTCTTTAGATTGAGGACTTGTTTCGGATATCGCTACTCCCATTCTATTTACTTGTTTTTTGAGGTTGATGTGTGATAAATTAGCTTGAGTTTCTATACTCAACAGATCCACCCGTTGGGCCTCCTCCTTTTGGTCTTTGAAAGTTGGAAGAGCATTACTTATCCTCTTTATTCGGACGCTTGTATTTCTATGTACAGACCGGCCCAGTTGAGAATGGCGTTTTCCTTTTTGTTCTTTCTCATGTGCTTTCGCACATGCCTCCAAATTTACCTTCAATCGAGGTGCCCACGTGATTGAAGTCATTAACCACTGGGTTTTTCAGTGTATTACAAGGCAGAGGGTTCTGGGGTCGAACTCTTCTTCCTCACTCAAACTTCTTGGCGGACTGATTGTTACTGGAATCTCACACCAAATCAGTATGATATAGCAAAAACCCTCATAGGATATCTTCACCTTCGTCGGAACCTTCATGCCATCCCCCCGACCTTTATTCTAGTCCATTGAAGATGGTTCTATAGACTGGTCTCTTCCTCAGTCTCAATAAAGCCCCTACATCGATCTCCGATTTTAGTGAATATATCTTGTGACCATAGACTCAAAGGGAGTCCCATGACTCTTACCCACACCCAATCTCTCCTCAGATCTGTTGGCCAATTGGGTGACCACCATTCTAAGGACACTGCATCTTTTTCCAGCCTTATGTCATCACGTGCTCCGCCGCTTCTCTTGTTGGAAGTTCAAAAAGGAATAAATTATCGTTCATCGTGAACAGGTTTACCCCTGAAGCAGCTTTCCAGGTGTTGCATGCCCACCTTCTGACATCGTTTAGGGTTGAGCTTTCTTTTGTTGGTTTTGGAACCTTCCGACTAGATATCTCCTCAATAGATCCGACTTCCCACCATCTGTTCCCTTTGTGACATCAATATGGTTTTCAACTCCATGCCGCTTTGCTCTGTTTACTTTCTCCATTGAGCATCTACTACTGCGCACCGCCTCCTTATAAGACATGCTCTCTTTTCTCTCCCCATATTTCTTCTGTTCTGGTCTTTTGTTCGGTTCGTAAATGAAGCCAACAATTTTGTGAGCGATATTACTCCATCCCCCTCCCTGCGAAGGCTCTGGTGTGATAATGATCGATCTTTTCCTTCCCTGGATGGCAATGAAGCTGACATAACGTCCACTCTCGTTGTATTTCAGGGTGCCATAAAACTCCTCAAAGCGGTCTTTTACATTCCATATTTTGATGATATTACCCCTACTCTTTGATGCTTCAATTGATACTGATACCAATCACTTTAGGACTTTAAGGCTAATCTGCACATTTCTCATTAAATATTTGTTGTACTTTGTCCATTCGAACCATGATTTTGATCTTGCTATTCTAGTAATCTTGTAAGATTTGAAGCCTGCGTTTTAGTAAATGCTGTTGTCGCAATGGGGTATAAAATCGACCATTGTTCGAGTCTAAAGAATTTAGGTTAAGCGAGCCAATACTGAATATTTGGAGTGCAAGTTTAGTGATGTAACTCATGAGGCTGACGTAGAAATGAGGCTTGATACACTGGCCATCCAAAAGAGAGGCAGTTTTAAGTATCTTGGGTCTATTATTTAGGGAAATGGGGAGATTGATGAGGATGTCACTCATCGTATTAGTGTAGGGTGGATGAAATAGAAGTTCGCGTCTGGAGTCTTGTGTGGTAAAAAGGTGCCAAGTAAACTTATAGGAGAAGTCTACAGAGTGGTGATTAGACCAGTTATGTTGTATGGGGTAGAGTGTTGGTCAGTGAAGAACTCTCACATTCAGAAGATGAAAGAGGTAGAAACGAGGATGTTACGATGGATGCTGGTATACGAAGAGAGATGAAGTTAAAAATGAGGATATCGAGACCAAGGTGAGTAAGACAAGATGTCAAAAGCAAGGTTGAGATGGTTAGGGCATGTGATGAGGAGATGTATGGATACCCCTGTGTGAAGGTCTGAGAAGTTGGCTATTGGCTGATTCATGAGAGACAGCGGTAGATTGAAGAATTATTGAGCATAAGTGATTAAACAGTATGGTGTAGTTACAACTAATTGAAGACATGACTTTAGATAGGAAGCTGTCGAGGACATGAATTAGGGCAGAAGATTAGTAGGTTGGAGTCCATACTAGTAAATAGGAGTGCATTGTCTTGTTTCCTTTACCAGTAGTTGTAGAACTACCCTTGTAGTTTATAGTTCTTTGATTTTTGTTACTATCGTTGTTTTGTGTAGTTTGATTATAGTATTATTTTATGCTAGTACTGCTCTGTTACTATCTATTGTTTTTGTTACTATCTATTCTCACTTGTACTTCCATTAAGTCTTTTCTAGACTGTTTTTGTCTTGAGCTAAGGGTCTATCAGAAACAACCTCTCTACCTTACCTCTGAGGTAGAGGTAAGGTTTACGACAATCTACTCTCCCCGACCCCACTTTGTGGGACTATACTAGATATGTTGTACTTTTAGGGGTCTTGTGGTTCAGATAAAAATTATTATGGGATTAATTATGATGGAATAAGTTATGATGAGATAAGTTATGTCAGGATTATTTATGCGGAGAGTAGTTTTTATTGTTTGTTTGGTTTGACACATTCAAAATACTATTCCTTGCATAATTTCTAAGTATAAGTTGTTTGTTTACAAAAATATCCTCCACCTTATTTAGTTTTTTTTAAAAAATATTAAGCTTGCGAGCTTTAGCTATTTATTCTTAAAATTAAATTTCATCTAATTTAATGTAAATAATTTTGTTTATGCATTTTCATGATTATGCCGTGTGTTTTTAAAAATTAAACTTTCATCTTATTTAACTTAAAAATAAAACGTCCATCTTATTTGACTTTAAATAAAATTTTCATCTTATTTAGCTTAAAAAATAAAACTTTCATTCTATTTAGCTTAGAAATAAAATTTCCATCTTCATTAGCTTAAAAATAAAATTTTCATTTAATTTTGTTAAAGTAAAAGAAATTATTATTAAATTTTAAAGTTATCTACATTTTAATTGATATATAAAATACAATGTTTAAGTGAGTAATAAATTATTTAATTAAAAATATATAATTTAATAGTGGGGTAAACATTTTGAGAGAATTCGAAATATAAATAAGCATTAAGTATTAGACATATAAGTTCAACTTATAATATATTGATAAATAGAAATTGTAGTTATAAAATGTAATTTTTAATAGAAAAATATATTATCATAAAACAACAATTAATTAAGGTTGTAATATTATTAGAAATATTTTTTAAAATTATGTTAGTATACATGAATATAAAAATGGGTTATAAAAGAGAGTTAAAAGGGGAGTAGTTTTGGATTTTTACACACTTTATCCTAGGATAAGTTATCCTGGGATTATTATTCCACCCACATGGAGGGATAACTTATCCCAGTACTAATTGTTTCTCCTTAGATAAGTTATCCCAATCTTTGCAACCAAACAATGAAATGAAGACCACTAAAAAATTATCCCAGGATTACTTTTTCTTATCCCTCACACCAAACGACCCCTTAAAGTTAGGTACAGGTTGAAGGATGGTAAAACAGGTTTATGTTCTCCCCTTTGTCCAGTTATGCTTGATGATTTGTTACCCTTCCTTTCTTATTTACCATCTGTTTGCCCTCTTCTTATTCTTTGAAACAAGGGTATCGGCATTACATGGAAAGATGTGACTTTATCAACCCTCATCCCTGGAAAAGCTGGGCAGGGAGAAATAGATGGCTATATGAATGATGAAAAAGCTTCTTTGAATGCAGGAATTGGAGAAAAGCCTTAAAACTACTTGCGAGGAGTTCATTATGTCAGTGACTAAGTTAGTTGTGGAACCATTGCTTTCTTTTGTGACAAAGGTTAGTTCTGCTCTCCATTTTCGTCTTTTGTTCTTTTCTTTATTTGTAGGAGCAAGCTTTCAACATCTTCAGCTTTGTTCGTTAAATAATTAACAAGTTCTTTCGGGGTACCTTTTATTCTCCTTGGCTTCTTTACTTGCTATTTCTTTTTTTCCTTGAGCTGAAGGTCTGTAGGAAACATTCTCTCTATCTCCCCAGTCTGCATACACTCTAATCTCCCAAAACCCGCTTGTGGGATTACACTGAGTGTGTTATTGTACCTTTTCTTCTCCTGATAAAGAACACTTTCTCCACCCCACATATCTCTTTTTTTTTTCCCGATAAGGTGAAGTTGTATTCATCAGCATTAAGGATATGCTGGCGACCTCCAAAAATTGAGTTACAGCATTTCAAACAGCAAAAAACACCTACTAGGTTACATGTTTCCTATAAAGACTATACTTTGTGCATTCTGCTCAATTCGTTCTTCTTTACATCAAAAATAAAAGGATGTCATACACAACCATTTTACCTTCTCAAAAGGATTAGCCTTTTTGTCGAAGCACCTACTGTTTCTCTCCTTCCATATGGACCACCATACACATGATGGTATTATACTCCACTATTTTTTCTGAGTTTTACTTCCCCCCTTCTGATCCAACAGCTGAGTAAGTCTGCTGTGTGTTCTGACATGGTCCACTCAGTTCGTGTTAGGCCCAAAAATAAGTTCCATAATAATATTGTCACTCTACGGTGTAGGAACAAGTGGCTCTTAGTTTCCACAGCTTCATTACAGAGAGAGCCCCACGAAACAGTGTGAAAGCCTCTCTTCTTTAATCTTTCATGAGGAAAACAAGATTTTCTTGCCACCTTCCAGGAGAAATACTTCACCTTGGTTGGTATCTTGGTCCTCCATATCTGGTTCCAGGGGCCATTCTTGCAACCTTGCAACTTTCTCACCGCCATGGTATATAATCTGTTGACAGATAATACCCCGTCTCTGCTATGTTTTCACCAGATAGAGTCTTCCTCCATTGTTGTCCCTGTAAACCTAGCCAATATTTGTAATAAAGCAGTGAATCTCCCAATCTCCCAATCATTTAGGAATCTTCTAAATACAATGTTTCATCCCTGTTGGGACCAAACATCAGCCACACTCTCCACACTGCAACTCCATAGGGGCTATTCACTCGGTTGGAACACCAATGTCCATCCATACCATATTTGTTTACTATCACCTCTCTCCACAAATTTTGCGTTTCATTGGTAAACCTACATAGCCACTTTGAGAGGAGGCATGTATTTTGTTGTCTCAGATTTCTAATACCAAGTCCACCAGACTGCTTGTGAAGCTGTACAGCCCGCCATTTACTAAATGTAGGCCCTTCCCCTCTTTGTTTCCCAACCACAAGAAATTGTTGAAAATTGCTTTTAGTTGCTGCACTAGGTTTTAGCAAAATAAGTTGTTTAGTTTAAGATAAATTTGAATTTTTAATTTTAGTTAGGTTGTTTGAGTTGTTGAGATATCTTACGTCATTTTAAATTTTAAATTATGCAGATTTTATGTTTATGTTGACTATTTAAAGCCACTCAATGCTTAATAAAATTATTGAAAACTATTGAAAACATTTCAATCCATTGAGAACCTTTTTCAACCTCTTTTGCTGCCCCATTCATCCTTTTAAAAAAACCAATGGTGGTATCAGAGACTCATTGATCTTACGGGATCGGTGAACTCTTCCAAAGAACTACCATATCATTTTCAGCTTGTAAGGGCTACCTTTTTAACCCAATAGGGCTACTTTTAATCCTCAAAGGGCTCTTTTTCTACCCATTTTAATCCATCAGGGCTTTTTTCAACCCGTGTTTTTTTCAATGGACAAGCTTTTTTGAACCAATTTTAACATAAGAATGACAAGCAGTAGTCTCTCTTTGAATGCCCCACAATTTTCACTGGCAAAATTTATCAATTTTGGTCAGTGATAATAAAATCTCAGTTTGAAACCTATGTTTTATGTGATATTATGTTCGAAGAAAAATCATCACAACTCCTCTCTGCAAATCTTATCAATTTCCAAATGAAAGCACTTTCAAATGAAAGAAGATCATTGATGTTTTTTAAGCACTAAACCAAAAGAAGAAAAAGAAAGAATAAGAATTTCGCAAGTTCAAAAAAAATCTTCAAGCACAAGCGAAAATTGAGAGGACGAGCAACTTTTTTAAATTACAGTAAATAAAGCAAAGGAGAAGTGTTGAAATTTGCTTTTAGTTACTGCACTAGGTTTTAGCAAAATAAGTTGTTTAGTTTAAGATAAATTTGAATTTTAAATTTTAGTTAGGTTGTTTGAGTTGTTGAGATAGCTTAGGTCATTTTAAATTTTAAATTATGCAGATTTTATGTTTTTGTTGACTATTTAAAGCCACTCAATGCTTAATAAAATTATTGAAAGCTATTGAAAGCCATTGAAAACATTTCAATCTATTGAGAGACTTTTTCAACCCTTTTTTGCTGCGCCATTCATCCTTTTAAAAAAACCAACAGAAATCTCTTCTTAACCTGTCAAGTCTTTCCTCCACCTTAGCAGGGATGGGAGTGACATTACATAAACATAATTTATCGAAGTAACTCTTCCCCCCCCCAGAGAAATGTATTGGGCTTACCAGTTAGCCAATTTCATTTCGGTCTTCCCAATGATGCCATCCCATATTTCAAACTCTTTGTGTTTGTGTCTCGACGGCATGCCTAAATAAGTTATTGGAAGCTGCTCCACTCTATACCCCCAAAGTATTTGCCAAGCTTTATAATTGAGGAATCTCCTTAATAGAAATATGCAGCTCTTCCTCCAGTTGACTGATAGCCCAGAAACTGCCTAGAAAATCACCAAGATCAACCTTATGAATGTAATCTGGCTTGCCTTTGCTTCACAGAGTGTCATCATATAACAGATGGTATATCTGCATCTCATCCCCTGAAAGATTTTCAATTGTGAATCCACTTATCCGCTGATTTTGAATAGCTACTCTCATCATGCTATTAAAACCTTCCATGGCTAATATGAATAGGAAGGGAGATAGTGGGTCTCCCTGCCTAAGTCCTCTTTCAGATGGAAAAAAACCAGCAGGTTCTCCAAAACCCATCTGCTCTAGAAAGCAATCCATATCGACCATTTTTCCCCAAAACCCATCTGCTCTAGAATTCTAAGCAGAAATTCCCAGTTCACATGGTCGTATGCCTTCTCTATGTCCAGTTTACACATAATACCTGGGTCTTCTTCTTTAATTCTTGAGTGTACGCATTCACTTGCTAGCAAAGCTGCATCGATGATCTGTCTTCCTTTGATGAAGGCCATTTGATGTTTATTGATTAGCTTTACTTATCACCCTATTCAGTCTTGCTGCTAAAGTTTTGGCAATTATTTTGTAGATTCCACTTATCAAACTTATAGGTCTGAAGTCCCTTAATTCAACAGCTCCCACTTTCTTAGGGATTAGGGCTACATAGGTTGCATTCAGACTTTTCAAAAACATGTTGATCATGAAACTGATGCATTGTATTCATAATATCTACCTTGAGGATTTCCCAGAAGCTCTCGTAGAAACTCATAGGGAAACCATAAGGGCCTGGGGTCTTGTCACTAGCACACAACTTGAGTGCTTCCTGAACTTCCTCTCCCTCAAACTGTCTTTGTAACCAAACCTTTTCTTCTTCATTAACTCCTTGAATCCCTGCAAATTGAAACCTGGTCTCCATTTGCTCTGGTTCCTTATAGAGCTTTCGATAATAGCTTACAATCATCTGCTTGATCTCCTCAGATTCAGTAATAGGTACTCCTTCCACTTATAGTTTTTCAATTGTATTGTATCTCCTGTGAGCTGTTCCACCACATATCTCATTCATTACAAGTGTAACAATGACTATTTATAATTAATTTATCAAGTTCTCATCAACTTTTAAGTGCTCAAAAGCTGCCATCTTTTTCTCATCTATTTTGATATTGAATCTTACCAGCTGTCTATATACCTTTGACATTAGAGTTTGGGACATTATTACCTATGTCACTTTTTCTTCTTATAACTGCCATTTGAAACAGTTGTAGCTTTGTAGTCTTATGAGAAAACAGAAACACTTTGTCCCATGGATGGATTCCAGACTGTACAACTGACTTTTATATACCCGGATTCCCGGATTGCATCTCCATAACCATTTCATTAGAATGCATATTTCGTGTTTACCCAAATCCTTGATTCCACTGGGTATGTTGTTGTTACTGTTGTTGTTACCCAAATCCTTGATTCCCAAGCCCACCGTGCTTTGGGAAGTAGTTTTTTTTTTTTTCTGAAACTGGTAACATTACTCTATATCCACAGGTATGCTACAACCAAAAGTGTAGTTCGCCTTCAAAAGTAATACAATCTATCAGAAGCTCAAAACAATATTTGTTTACATCAAAGTTGTCTTCTTTATGAGTTAATAAACTATGTTTACCCCAAAAATAAAATGAATCTAGGCACTTCATTTTGACTTTCTGTAGACTGTTCTATGCATTCTCAAAACTCCTATTATTTTTCTTTCGCGATTGACCACCAAATAAAAGCTGGGACAATCTTCCATCTGAGTAACCCTCTAACGCTCCCTGGTTTCACCCACCTGAACCCCTTCAGGCTACTGCCCATTCTCCATAGCTGGTATGTTCATTCACTGTGTAAGAAACGATGGTTGACCGTCTCAGCTTGTTCTCCACATAGATTGCACCCAGAGGCCAACTGATAGCTTTTTTTCTTGTTGAGGTTCTCATGTATTAGAATTGCTTCCTTCACCAAAAGCCAAGTGAAACAGTTCACTTTGTAAGGCACCAAGGTTTCCATATCATCCTCCATAGCCAATCACTCTCCTGTTCCTTCTCATGTTAAGGGCCTTATCAGCAGACTTGATAGAGAAGACCCCTTTAAGACTTCTGTAGTCTAAAGAACTGAGTAGCTCTGCCACATTTTCAATCCCCCAATCATTCAGCTGTCTTCTTAGACCAAGATTCCATCCCTGCCCAGTCCACATGGAAGTTACAGTGGCCTGTTGCAGTTTGACATGGTATAAATAGATCATGGTGTGCTTGTTTCAAGACCACTTTTCCATTTCACTTGTCTTCCCAGAAGGTCTTCATGCCATTTCCCTCCTTCAGTCTGGTTCTTGCTTGTAGCATTGGCCAAAGATTTCTAATGGCCCTCCATACAGTGCACATATCTAGAATCGTCACTTCTTTTGGCATCCACTTATCCTTCATCCCATAATTAGCAGTAATCACATCCTTCCATAGCATGCCATCCTCATTTATAAACTTCCATAACCATTTCAAAATCAGGCTTTGGTTTGTTTCTTCTGATTCTTGATACCCAAGCCCCTTTTTTTTTTCTTGCTCACTGTTAATTTGTCCCACTTCACTAAGTGGAATTTTCTCTTGTGTTTCACTGCATGCATTGCAATAAGAACTTTCTCTGAGTATCAATGCGTTTGGACACACTAACGAGCATAGGTAATACAAACATCATGTAGGAGGGTAGTATATCAAGTACACTTTACTACAGTCAATTTTCCCCTAGTGACAAGTATTGGCACTTCCAGTTGGCAAGTCTCTTCTCACACTTCTCCAATACCCCATTCCAGACCCCTTTTGATTTGCTCTTGGCCCCCAAAGGCATACCTAGGTAAGTAGTTGGAAGCTCACCAACCTTGGCTCCCAGTATATTGGCTATGCCTTCGAGTTCAGTCACTGTATTGATAGGCTAATTGAACACCAACCCCTACCCCCACCCCCACAAAGTTGATATGCAGCGAAGCCCTGACACACCTTTAAGTATGACAAAGATCACTCTCAAAATCCTGATTTGTTCTTCTTCTGCCTCACAAATTACTAGAGTGTAATCCGCATGTTGGAGATCTCTGATTTCCATGGGAAGGATCTGTGTTTGCCTTACCTGTGATAGGTAACAGGAAAGAAATCGTCAAGGAACTTGAATTGAAGAGTATGAGAAATTATTATAAAGTGAAAGGATATTTTTTCCTTGGGATTAGTGAATCAGGTTAAAGAAAGACCGAGTCAATTCATTGATGGAAGGGACTGGACCGCCAAGAACTGAATGAGCTGACTAACATACATATTTTGCACGATCAAATTTCCAACATTGGCAAATATCATAGAATTCCATGGCACTGCAATGAGAGCTGGAAAGGACTGAGCACTGAAAGCTCATTAAAATAAACTGAGCACCCCTTAGGAAGATGGTTGTGCGACCACATCCTGACTTTTCTGAAGTCACAGAACATGGAAAACACAAGAAAATGAAGGGGAAAGATTGGTAGCAAACTCCCAGGGAGGCACTACCCTGGGTTTCTTCTAGGATTAAACCCAGACTAGATTTAAACTCAGATCGAATGGTGCTAATGTAGCCAATGGGTATGTGAAGGATGCTAGACCAGCTGGAGAAGGGGAAAGCAAGGAGTGGGGCTGGATGGGTTTACATAAACTTAAGAGGAAAAAGAGACTGAGGGGTTTGTGGAAGTGGTGGATGGGCTGAATGGATAGTCTATTAAGGCCAATAGTTGGCGGCAACTGTCAAAATCACTTGTTCCAAAGGAATTGTTACATGTGGTGGCTCTAGCATTGGGGAACGAGTTGGGAACGGGAAATTCAAATGGAAGGGAGGAACATCCTCAACTCTTACCAATTCTTGAAGGGAGAAAAGTTAGCAAAATGAGCCAGGGATAAATATCATAACTTTGAAAGTTCTTCGTAGTTTTATGTGAAGTTGAACCCCTTACATGACATAGAACAAGTGTCAAGTGGAGGTGGTGGTGCAGCAAGTGTTCACACAACTTTGAGGAAGAGGAATTAGGTGGTGACAAAGTGGAGGGAAACATAATGGTGTATGGAAGGAGGAACAGGATTGGGGTAAGAAAGGAAAAGGAGGGGTAGAAGGTGAAGATCGAGGGGAATAAAAAGATGTGGTCAATTCATATTAGGATAAATAGTTGTAATATGAGAGGGATGAGTGACCAAACAAAAGGGTCATCGTCAAGATAGGCCTAAGAGAATGGGGTTAAATCTAGCTATTTTAAGAAACTGAAATGAGGTGTTAGATAGTATTGTGAGAAGTGTGTGTGTTAAGGGGGTAGGAGGAATGTCTGAGGAATATACTTATATGGGATGAGACGAAATTAGAGATTGCGGAGGTAGAGATAAGTGAGTTATGTCGACAGTTCACTTTAGCATTCTGGAAATGGGATGGATGCTGTGGGGATTTCTGGGAGGGGGTTATGGTCTGGCAGAGGGGTCTAAGGATAATTTTTGGGAAGAACTTTAGCTCTTTACATGTGTCGTTTAATTTTAGGAATCTGGTACTCCAAGGAGATGGTTAAAAACCCATGAGTCGCAAAATATTGGACAAACTGAAAATGCTTGTTTGTTTTTATGAACAAGAAATTAGTCTGGAGCCAATTCTTCTGGACCAACTGGAACCTTCGAAATTCAAGGATGATGGGACCGCCTTCTACCCTTCCCCACTTAAATACTGGACTTACTTCGCTTGGGCTAGGGCTTGACTTATAACATAAGACACAATTCCCTCAACCTATGAGCTAACCCCTCTGAAATTTTATCCAGTCAGCACTATATCATGTATAACACAAGAACCCACCAACATGAAATCTATAATTTAGGTAACTCTACAATACCACCTGTTATCTATATTTCAGGTAACTAACTACAAATACCATCAGTTTAATCAGATGATGTTGATTCCTTACTAGATAACATAAAATCCTTGTAAAATGAAATGGGACATAATTTTGCTTTTTTGGCATCTGTAAATATGTCTACCATCATAGTCTATTTTCTGATTTTCAATACAATGCGATCCTCTTTTTTGCAAAAACCACGATCCTCTTTTTTGCAAAAACCACAAGTGATTTAATTAGCACAATTGTACTCGATATTGTCAGTTTTTGCATTGGGTCATGGTGGTGGTATGGCCTCGCACAGTCTCTATTGTGAATTAATTTCATTGGTATTTGACCTCAGATATATTTTTGATGGACATGGGAAGCAGTAATAGAACTTTTAACTAGAGGTCTGAATGCGGTAGTGAGCTCAAGTAGAGTCGAAATCTGATGCTTTGACGACCTTGCAGATTTTTTCATTTCCTTATGAATCTTCTTTTTTAAGTTATTAACTATTTGGTATGAAACATCTATAGGTTACGGCTGTTAAAGTTGCATTATCTGGCAGTCAAAATCAAAAACTGGAGTCTGGGATTGCAAAGCCACTCAAGGATCATGCTTTTGCTTCACCAGAAAAGATTGCCGAGCTCCTTCAGAAGGTAAACAGATAGATAAGCTTATTTTGAATTAAAGGAAATACCTTTGTGCAACACTGATTTCTTTTTACACAAAATTGCTTGATGAACCAAAATAACCAAAACAATCAATTATTCTCGTTTTTAATCAGCAAACATCATACCTGCTGATCTTTTGTTATTCAATCAGTATTTCCCTCTCTTTCAACTAACGTGCTGATCTATTTATTTGGCACAGGTCAACACAGCAATAGATGAAGATTTGCCTAGGGTGTTGGCAAAAATGAGGCTCTATCTGCAAAATCCATCCACACGTGCAATACTTTTCAAACCCATTAAGTAAGATCTTTTGTGCAATTATATCGTTACAAAACTTGTTTAATATGTTAATCTTTTAAATCTTTATACATTTTATCTTTCCTGTGCCTCTCTATCTCTATGAGGTAGTGGTAAGGTCTGCGTACATTTTACCCTCCCCAAACCCCACTTGTGGGATTCCACTGGGTATGTTGTTGTTGTTGATAAATGTGAGAAGTAAAGGCACAAGAAAAAGTTATTCCCTCTGTCCCACTTTATATGACCTACTTTCCTTTTTATCTAGCGCCGGCGCTAAATGACACGTCCCGCCAATTTCTGCCCCCAAAACAGTGCAGAAACGTGTCCGCCTCGCCCCAAAAGACCTCGGAAGCTTACTGAACCGTTGGAACAGTAAAATAGCCGTTGGAACAGTATTCTGGCCGTTGGAATAGTGTTCTGGACGTTGGAATAGTCTTGTGGCCGTTGGGAGGGACTTAGGGTGTAAATATTAATTACACATTGGCCCTTAGGGAGTTGTATATATAGGAGGGCCATTTTCATTTGTTAGGCATCAAGAAAAGCACACAAAACATAGAGATCATCAAGAAAAGCATTGTATAGCTTTCAAATTCTCTAACAAAGAGTTCTTTTTTTATTCCTCCAGATATTCAAGTTCCTTCATAGTCTTGTGCTTAGTCTTTCAAAGTTCTACTAAGCATTAGCGTCAGGCTGACTAGCGACTTAAGCGTTGAAAGTTTGCTAGGCCGCACGGTTCGTTGGAATTACGGCCAAGTCCGTGACAGTTGGTATCACAGTGAAGGTTCGAAGAACATCAAGAGGAATGAAAAATGGAAGCGAGATCATCCAAGTTGGCAAGGAGAAATCCAAAAGCCAGAGGTCACGATCCAGGGAGGCCGTCCTGGAGTTTGAGACATGGCTATCCAAAGTGGAATTGGGCATAGCCGATGGGCAGGAGAAGTTCGAGAAGGTCGACCAGAAGTTCGAGGAGGTTGAACACGGCCTAGATGGATTGCGGGAGGAGATGCAATTCGCCATGAACCAAGTCTTGGTCCAATGTCTCGACAGTGTGAAGGCCGTGGAGGAGACACACAGGGCAGAGATTTCTTCAGTGCGGGAAGAGCTTGGGAGGCTTTTGCGCAATCTGGAAAGCACAAAGGAGGAGCTTAGCCTGTGCAAAAGGGCTCTTGCCCAAGGGGATGCGAGCACATCTGAGGTAATGACTGCAACTTCCAAGTTGGATGTTCCACGACCCAAATCTTACAAAGGGTCCAGAAATGCCAAGGAACTAGACAACTTCATCTGGAGCATGGAGCAATACTTTAGGGCGCTCGCTATGAATGATGAAGCCCTAAAGGTAGATATGGCCAGTCTCTACCTTGAAGACATTGCGATGGTGTGGTGGAGGAGACAGGGGGACATAGAAAAAGGCACTTGCTCCATGAGCACATGGGCAGAATTCAGGGCAGAACTCAAGAAGCAATACTACCCCAGCAATGTGGAAGAAGAGGCTTGTGGCAAGCTAAGGCGACTTCAACACAAAGGAAGCATACGGGAGTACGTGAAGGAGTTCACTAAGGTACTACTTGAGATCCCTGACTATCCTGACAAGGAAGCTTTCTTTGCCTTGATGGATGGGTTACAACACTGGGCTAGGCTTGAGGTCTAAAGGAGAAGAGCTCAAGACTTGACCACTGCTATTTCCATTGTCGAGTCCCTTATTGAGTTTAGGAAAGTGGAGAAACCTAAACCCAGGGACAAGGGCGGCAAGGGAAAGAGTGGGGAAGACCCACATCAAGGCAAGGAGGCAACGGAAAGGGCAAAGGGATTCAAAGAGTACCAAGCCAAAGCAAGAAAACACCAAATTGATGTTTTTATTCAACACAATCTCTTGAATATAGAAAATAACTTCGAACGACCTTTCATTGAGAAAATCTAAGTCTATCTTGAATAATTATCAATGAGAAGCTAATAAAATAACGAAATCCTAAGGTTGGACCGTCTCTACTTTGACCCCAACAATCAGGATGAACTAATGAAACAATGTTGTGCACAACTCATAACTCTTAGTACTACGTGGAAAGATAGTGTGGGTATGTTTTTCTAGTTGACACGACTCACAATCTAATGTGGATAGACTCGACAAACTAGGCATCATCCTTTATAACTAGGATAAACTCGGTGTTCCAAATGTTTGTGAATTAAGTTTGGAGGATATATAATTGGACATATTGTGGAAGAATTAGGAGAGTTAAGTTAGTAGTGGCAGTGATAAGATTAGGAATGAGACCATTCGGGAGAAGTTAGAGGTGATCCCTGTGGCTAACAAGATGAGGGAAGTGAGACTGCGATGGTTTGGAAATGTGCAGAGAAGAAGTACTGATGATCCTATTAGGAAGTGCGGGGGGTTGGATTTAGGTGCTATACGGAGGAGTAGAGGTAGACCGAAGAAGTATTGGGGGGAGGTGATCATACAAGATATGACGACACTTGATCTCACCGAGGATATGACCTTAGATAGGAAGGAGTGGAGGGCGTGTATTAGAGTAGCAAACTAATAGGCTAGTAGGAATAGGTTAGTAGGATTAGTCAGGTCTTTATATCCTGTGGTGTCATTATTCGTCCTATAGTTGTTAATTGTATGATATTTACTTTCTAATATTGCTTTCTTTGATAGTCGTTCTTCCATATTTTTCTTTTCCTTTTTTCCGTATCTAGTTTATTCTGCTATGGGCTTTTAAGACGAGAGTTTTCCAGAAACCACCTCTCTACCTCTATGAGGTAGTGGTAAGGTTTGCGTACATTTTATCCTCCCCACCCCACTTGTGGGATTCCACTGGGTATGTTGTTGGTGTAAGCTAGTAGAGGCCATTGGATTCATCTTTTGCACCAATAATCTGTCTCATATTGTGATCTTGCAACAAAAGAATCATTAAGAAATATTATGACATAATATAGGGCACGAGTCACTTGATTGACTGATACAAGATTATATAAGGACAACCAGGAACATGTTAGAGTGACAAAGAATAAAGGTTAACTTGTTCAACTGATTTTGCTTTTGGTTAGATCCCATTGCCTAAAGTAACAAGCTGGAGAGACTGTGAATAAATAATATTTGAAGAAAGTGATTTATCACGCAAAATATGGTCAGACGCTGGAGTCCATTACCCGCAATCCAAGGGTACTAGACTGTGAAAAACATGCTGAAGTGTTATGCTAAGCAACTAAGGCTACTAGCGGTATAATTTCTCAATATTGAAGGAACTCATTATATCTTTCTTCATATAAGAAAATCACTAATTATGCATTGTGTCAGTCTTAGCAACATGACTTGGGTGGTTGACACTTGACCATGTAGAGAATACCAAAGTGAAGACATTGTATCAAGCCGTTTTCAGTGTCCTACATGGATAACTACATTAATAATTTAACAATACTTTTGTGTCTGTATGTGTCCTCTCACCTCTGGTGGGTTTAAGTTTCCAAAATTAGATTGATAAATTCATGCTGTTCAGACTTAAAGAAACAATAGTTTGCCCTTTCTGATGTTCATTTCCAGCATAATGTTGTTCATTCCCTAATGAGAGACAACTTGTTGAAATTTGATGTCCTTTTCGTTGTGTATTAATGATCACAATGAGCTACAGCCTATGCATAGTTGGTGTGCCAGAAAATTTTACTGATAACGATGGATTTCTACAAGAATGACATAATTATTAAGGAAACGTAAAAACAACACATTTATTTAAATTCTGTGGGTTAAGATCGAAGTATAAGAAAATATACAAACACATTTTTAAAATTTCTGTGTTAAGGTCATGCTTTGTCTTGTTGCATGTTATGTATTTTGTACTTCTTTATCATTTAAAGGATTCTTAGCGTCGCAATCCGTTTTCATATTTGTGCAGGACTAATATATTGGAAGCACACGTGCAAGTGCTATCCCTCCTGAAAAGAGATTATACACCTGAGGATAGACAAGACCTTGTCAAGATGGTTTCGATGCAGGATTTGGAAGTTAAACTAGATAAGCTTCTATAATGAGTTTCAGTTGTCATAAAGCTTCTATTATGAGCTCCCAAATCTGTGTTGTCTTCAACTTCGACTTCTGTGATGGAGAATTTATCATGATGGAGGTTCTAGGAACTTTTTGGCATTGGGGAAGGTTTTAACCCAAGTGCAGTTCATGTACATCTATCCTGTGGTCATTATAGATCGTACATGTATAAGCTTTATTGAAGGAACAACTTGTAGAGTTGGCTTCAGGATTTGTCAGATGAATTTGCCGTTGATTCCCCCTACATGGACCTGGTTTGTTCAAATTTTTTAAATATCAAATCAAGTCATTTGTGTTGGATTTTTAAATATACTAATTTTTGGTAACGTGCGTTGCACATTTATTCTTTATTATTATTATAATCATTATAAAATTTATACACTCTAAATAGTTTTGAGTTATAACATAGTAATATTTGTCAAGTGAAAATATGTACAATGAACTTATCTCTGTAATAGTGTGGGTTGTATACACATTCAATTTCAATTATATGTTTTCCTCTTTAACATTTTATTCCTCTTTCACATTTAGAACGACAAATTTTAATATTATTTATATTTGACTTTTAAGTGCTCCTTTATATTAACTAAATTAAAATAAAATACCTCATTTGTTAGAATGTTTTTCCAGTGATTTTCTCGGTTTCCTTTGCTGGATATTGCTAAGGGAGAAACAGTAGCTATCCTTTTTATCTCGAAAGCTAGGAGACTAAAACAAAATATAATTTCAAAAACTTGTTTAAAAAAAAAGGGAGGCAATCAATCAGAAAAAAGAAAAAAATATGAAAATAGTTAACGAAGATAGATGAATTTCTATCTTGATCTCCATCTACTTAGTTATTAACATACTAAAGATATCAAAGATGTTTTACTTCGTAGAATACACATTAACTTACTAAAATCTTCCTATGCATATATGCAGTAAGTTCGATAGAAAAATAATCACACATGATGAGATGATTATAAAAAAAAAGATTATTTGGATTTAAAAGGTAACCACATGGAACCTAGTTCCATACAAGATGATCAACTGTGTCCTTGAGGAAGCTTTCTATCAATACTGATTAGTACACAATCAAATTTATTAAAATTACTCATGTAAAAGAATCGCAAAATTGTTAGAAAGACATGTTTGTAAGGTGCAATTTTAACTATAGTTCTATTCAGCTTTCTCTAAAAGTATCACGTTCTGTTTACGCCTGAAATAAAAAAATCACCTTATAAGTTGTTAAAACAAAATTTTAGTTGTAGTATATTTATGCAAGTAA
Source organism: Solanum ossicruentum (assembly GCA_025774065.1). Lineage (NCBI taxonomy): Eukaryota > Viridiplantae > Streptophyta > Magnoliopsida > Solanales > Solanaceae > Solanum > Solanum ossicruentum. Next base: position 3,004,769 of record JAOTQR010000079.1, read on the forward strand.
CCAAACACTTAAACATTAGCTAAAGAATATGATTTATATGATAAGCAAAAATCAAGAAAAGAAATGCTTGAAAGAACTTATGATAAGAGCTCTATGATTTCTACACCAGATCCAAATGCATAGCATTTCATTAGAGTACATGAAAGAAAAAATGTGTCTGAGTAACCAAAAGAATACGGATAGTTGGAAATGTAAGAGATATTAGTTTCTTTTGAAAGATTGCTGTTAATAAATAGTTAAGATTATTGTTAATACATAGTTATCTTTTCACTTGCTTTTATATTAGGAATTTAATTTATTGTGAAAATAATGTGCTTAAAAGAGTATAATAGTGACAGTAATTGAAGAGGGAGATGTAGGTTACAAACAAATTAATTCACGTACATTTTTCAATTTAATATTGAGTTAAACACAGTAATAGACCATTCATTTTCTAAAGTCTTCCTTGTAATTAACATTTTCTTTTTTTTAAAATAGCAGAGTTCAGAATTTTAAAAAGTTATTAAGATTTAATTTTTGACTTAACATCTTTCCACTTTTAATATTTAATTAATAATATAATGTAGAATGATATGATTATAATTTAATAATTATTAATCTACTTTAAAGATGGCATAATGAAAAATAAATAATGGCATAAGGGCAAAAGCGTAATCCAACCTTGATATTAGTTTTAGTTATATATATACTAAGCACGGGCCCAATGGTGATTTAGTCTTGGCACCCTGTTGGTGTAGGTCGTTCAATGGACGCAGCAGTCTTTGAACTTTCACCTTCAGTTGCTTGGCCTTCTATGTCTAGTATGTACTGGCCTATTGACTTGGCCCTTTTGTTGCTTCTTACGTCCACACTTAGAGGAGAGTTTGATTCCATTTCCATGTAGGACACAATTGTAAGAGGCTTGATTGCACCATGTTAGAGCTCCTCCAAGCTGCTTTTCTCAGTTGAATGTGAAAAACTTTATCCTCCAGCATATCTTGGGCATCTTTAATGTACAGCAACTGTCGCTGTAAGAAGTGAAGGACAATGGGCAAGTTGAAACCATGTTTTGGAAGTGAAGTTATGCTAATTTTGAGTGGTATTTGATACATTAGCAAGGGGCGTAACAAAAGCAATAGTAAATTAGGTAAGCGTCAGAGGTAACCTTAATGCAAGTTGTTTGGAATATGTCGTCAGCCATCATGGAAAGCACTTTCTTTGTCAGATCGCCTGAGATGAGGGCAATTTTTGTTCCACTTTCCATCAATCAGATCAATTTGGAAGGTGCATATCCCAATATGTATAGTTAGTTTGCAATTTATTTGGTACATGTGACATATTGGATAGGCGGGAAATGTACATAAAGGGTGTAAGAGAGAGTACCGAGGTACTAATGTGGTCTTCTTCTGGCATTTGGGGCAGTCGAACTCCCTGATATCTTCTGTGCGCTTCTTCTGCCTGCAGCCCGAATATTTCAAGACACAAAACTGCTGGAGGTCATTGGATAGTGACATTCCTGCCTCGATCTGGAATACACCAACCTATGGAGCAACTGAAAGTTATTAATGGTAATGCAATTATTGAGTCGTCAGAGCAGGTGGAGATATGTGTTCAACTTACTGACGCTGTTGTAGCAAGTTCTGCAATGGAGATAACCGAATGGTCTTGAGAAGACGTCACAATAGTGGGAGGCATTGTCTCAAACCTGGCTACATTTTGGCGCAGAAGTAGGTGTCAGTTTGCTTTAGCCCTATCAATAAGGGAACAAATAGTCACATGTTTTTGATACAGTACATTGATAGTAAAGGTCAACATGCTTTTGATTGTACCAGTCGAGGAGTTTTGATGCCTGTGGGTAAGGAGAGTCAATGCAAATTGTTGAGTTAAATCTTGTCTGCAATGTTAGCCCTGTGCAAGTTCAAAACAAATCATAGCCTGGGATATCATTGTGACTATATTGAGGAGAAAGATACCAATTGATAGATACCTTGGTAAGTTGAAATCCCTATGTTCCTGCCCAGAATTATGGGTACGACTTTTGGGTCTTTCATTTTTTTCTCCAATTCCGTGCCTTCAATTTTGCCTAAGTCATCCCATAGTGTGAGGAAAAGCTGATGTTTCCTGAAATCAGATTGCAAGTAGGTTATTTTATCCCTATTAAGATGTATGACTTGTGAGGTTTTAGTTGTTGTGCTCATTGATCATCGGTTACGGTGACTTCTCGGCACCTAGTCTGACTACGGCCTGTAGGAAAGAATAGGGAGAGAATATTTTTCTTAGAGAATGCTCAAGTTGTATTAGGCTACTTAAGGCCACTTGTCTTTTTACAATCATCAATT
>JAOTQR010000079.1:3007186-3026245 GCA_025774065.1 Solanum ossicruentum
CCTTGTCCACGACCATCCCCCCGATCCCCACCCCAGTCCACACAAAAAAAATAAAAATTTTAAAAAATTTATTTTTTTTACTCCACTCCGTCCCCTATCACCCCCACCCGCCCTTCCCTCAGTACACATACAAAAAATTAAAATTTATTTTTAATTTCTTTTAATTATTAAAATTTTTATTTTTTTTACTTCATCCCTACCTCTGAACTCCCCTCCCTCCAAGAAAATTTCTAAATTTGAAAGTTGAATTTTGCGTTGTGAATTGAGTCTCGCATAAGTTATCGGGGTTATGTCCTGAATCCGGGCTGATTTCATGTTAGAAACTATTTTTCTAAAAATTATTTATACACTCTAGTTAAAAATAAACGATATTTTCTAAAAGAAATATTTTCATTCACTAAATAAACAATAAAAAGTATTTTGCGAAACATATTTTTCACTCACCAACCAAACATGAAAAAATAAATTGAAATCAACTTGTTTTCTAAAAAAATATTTCTAAGGAAACATTTTCCTTCGTACCAACATAACCTTATCATTAATTACATTAATTTCCCTATTACATTTTTCAAGACGTTGTTTTTATTATATTCAAATAATGACTTGATAAAACTACTCCTATTATTTATTACTTTTAATCTTTATCCTAAGTCAATAATAAACAATTATTGTTGAACAGAAGAAATATTTTTCTTACATTATTTGTATAGATCTCTTGATCCAAATTCTATTTACTTTTTATGCTTAAGTATTCATGTATAATATTCTCTTTAAAATATTTGCCATATAAGAATAGTCACTATGGTCTTTAATTAATATCTTTTCAACCTTTTTCTTTTAATTAATGCGAGATTATGGTGCATATAATACAAATTATTTAACAAAAATCCAGTAAATAAGAGTATCAATATCAAAGGTAACTCATACCTATATATAATAATAATAAATTATTTATATAATATATTCAACGTGATTTTATAAAAGAAATTATTTTTGAAAAATTAACGATTTAAGTCATACATATCAAAATAGTTAAAAGAGTAATGATTTATCAACAATTCAATACATAAAAATTTATAATCAAAACTTGTAAGCTTAAAATCTTATATTCGCTTATACTTAACATGACTAAAATTTAAGAGAAGTTACATATTAGTACATTTGGTTCAAATATTTATATTTGTTAGTTAAAATACATCATTCGATTATTTTTTATGAGTTATTTATAATAATAACAGTAATATAATTATTATAATCTCAAAAAGTTAAATCTAAAAAAGATAATGTGTACAAAATCATTGTCCCTATTTCGTGAAAATAAATAGGTAAGTTTTGGTACACTTTTTATTTAAATAAAAATGTATCAAAAATAGTAAGAAATGAAATACACTAATTAAGGAGTTGACCATATAAATGAAAACTAGTGCGGAAAGAGACAGTAGGAAAAAAAAGTCATAGTAAAATAAAAAAATAAAAGAGTACTAATAATAATAGTGACACACAAAATTAGACCACAAATAACTATCATTAACAACAACATACCCCAGTGCCTCAAAAGGCTCCCGCTCGTTGCAGGGTGAGGGAAAGGGTCGGATACGCAGCCTAACCCCTATGTAAAAACATAAAGCGCCTGTTTCCAGATGACCCATGAGGAGCGTCGAAAGTTGCATTGACTAACTGCTACTTCACAAATGACAAAAATGCAGATAGTTTAAAGAGCTATTTTACTTTATTCTATCATACTCCAAGGCCAAAAAATAGTCAATATTTGGCTCCATCCGAGATTGATGGAAAGCACAAATAACTATCATTAATTTTCTATTATAATTCACGATTTTCATATATTTAAGTTTATTTCGTTAGAAATTTTATTAATTATCAATATCAATAAAGAAAACTAGATCAAACTCAACTATTTATTTATAACTTTCATCGTAATATGCTATTTTGATATTTTATATTCTTGATAAACTACAAGCATGACTCTTATATCAATTTGCCTAAAATTTAGTCCTAGCAAACTAAAACAATTTCCTAAATGAAAATGAATATGTTATTCTTTGGAATGACTCAATTGGTTCGGAGGATACCAAGTTTGATTCTCTTTTAATGTCTTTTAAGTTGAGTCTATCGCATAATGTTTGCCTATTGCAATTTATGTTCCTAGTATAGTTTGCATGTTATTACATAATGGGGAGTTTAGATCATCATTGATATATGGGGTGGGTGTTGGTCAATTAAAAGCGCACATGTTCAGAAGATGTAGGTCGTAGAGATGAGGATATTGAGATGGATGTGCGATCATACTAGGAGTGATAAGATTAAGAATAAGACCATTCGGGAGAAGCTAGAGGTGACTCCTGTGGCTGATAAGATGAGAGAAACGAGACTACGATGGTTTGGACAAGTACAAAGAAGGAGTACCGATGCTCCTGTTAGGAGGTACGAGAGGTTAGATTTGGGAGTTACACAGAGAAGTAGAGATAGACCGAAGAAGTGTTGAGGGTAGGTGATCAGATAAGACATGCCGAAACTTGATCTTATTGAGGATATGAATTTAAATAGAAAGAAGTGAAGGTCACAAATTAGAGTCGTAGGTTAATAGGTTGGTAAGGTCAGGTGGATTAGTAGTAGGGTAGTAGGATTAGTCGTATTTTTGATATCATGTGTTATCTTTATCTGTCATATGTACGTTAGTATTATTGTATTTGCTTTCCTTTTCCTTCCTCTTTTTTTTTATCTCTAGTTTATTTTGCTTATTGGGTTTTGAGACAAGATTTGCGTACATTCTATCCTTCCCACATCCCACTTGTGAGATTCCCTTGAGTAGTATGTGAGTGCTCACTTGAGTTTACTTAGTCGGCAAAGAGTGCTCACTTGAAGAATAAAGGCTATAACGAGTGCTCACTTAAAGAACAAAACAGTGACAAAAATTACAATAACTTTTAAGTTATCCAAGTTTTAAAAAAGGAAAATGGATATTTTGACATCATCACTATCCTAATAAACGTTACAAGTAAGGTCAATGTCAAAACATAAAAAAGGAAAATTTTTTGTGAACCAAAAAATTGTCTGTGCGCACCCCCGAAATTAGTCAGGGTCTAAAAAACTCGTACAACCGATACAAATAAAAAAAAAAGGGAAAAAACTGCCTTTATGTTACCAAACATGAATGCATTAATTACAATCTACCATTGCTTTCAATTTCTTCACCTATTTCTTGAGAGACCCCTTTTTCATTTCACCAAAAATAAAATTAAAAAAACCCCACTTTTTCCCCTGTCCTTTTTGCTTCAACAGTGTTCAATCTTTTCACTCTTATAAAGACTGATGACAATGTTAACATAACATGGTTGCAGACCAAATTTCAAGAAAAAATACTAGGAAAAAAAATGACTTTTTGGATCCAATGTCTCCAAGTTAAATGTTTTTAGTTGTCCAATGTTTTTTTCTTTTTTATATTTCAGCAAAAAATAAATTTTTTTAATAGACATCCAAATCATTGTTTTGAGAAGCATTTTTGGGTGTCTCTGCAATCTCTGAACCTTGTCACGTGAAGTTGAGCAAAATAAAGTTCAAGAAACCAAAACCCCAAGTCTTGAAATTTTTTATACTATTTTATGGAATTTTTTAATTATTTTTTTGGATTTTTGGTTTTTTTGGGGTTTCATCAAAAGTGAAAGTAGTAGTGAAGAATGAAAAAGTTTAGTGATGTTGATGAGGAAGCTCACTAAATTTAGTTTGTCTTGTTGTGCTGTGCTATCTTTGTAGTCAAAGTTCTTGTTGTCAATTGATGATAATGACACTAATTGTTAGATCTGAAGATTCTGGTGTTGATAGTGATTTTGTTAAAGCTCTACAGACAGAAAGGAAAATGTCTTTTGGATCTTTCACTCTTCAAGATTCTATCATCAAATAAGAAAAGACTAGTTTTATCTTTTACCCATATTGGAAAACTCCATTTTTGATGAATTTTGTTGTTTCCATTCATCAATGGTGACAACCCAACCAAATCAATAATCCAGTTTTGGTTCTTGAGTAAGATCCCTTTCTGTCAAGACTCCACTTTTTAACTCTGGATTTTTGAACTTTCTAGTTTTGGTGACACCCAACCAAATCAAGAATCCATTTTTTTGCTTTGCAATAGATCACTTTAGTGTCAAGACTACATTTTTAGCTTTGCCTTTTGAACTTTCTTGCTCCCATTCATCAATGGTGACACCCAACCAAATCAAGAATCCATTTTGCTAGCTCTCCTTTAGTGTCAAGACTCCATTTTTAGCTTTCCTTTCTAGTTTCCATTCATCAATGGTGGCACCCAACCAAATCAAGAAGCCATTTCGCTAGCTCTCCTTTAGTGTCAAGATTCCATTTTTAGCTTTCCTTTCTAGTTTCCATTCATCAATGGTGGCACCCAACCAAATCAAGAATCCATTTTGCTAGCCCCCCAGAAACTCCTTTAGTGTCAAGACTCCATTTTTAGCTCTCCTTTCTAGTCTCCCATTCATCAATGGTGAAACCTCCCAATTAAATCAATTGTTGGCTCTTCAGTAGATCCCTTTAGTGTCAAGACTCCACTTTGAACTTTCTAGTTTCCCATTCATCAACGGTGACACCACCCAACCACTCAAGTAGATCCCTTTTAGTGTCAAGACTCCATTTTTAGTGCTCAAAATTGTCAAGATCAATGAAAATCAAGAACCCATTTTTCCTCTGGAGTTGAACAACTTAATACTCATTCACTCAACAACAGAAACTTCAGTTTCAATGGCAATTAAGAACCCATTTTTGTTCTTAAGGTACTGTTCTAATCATAAATTCTTCTTTTTCATTTTCACAATATTTTCCTTAGTTTTTCCTCTTGTAACATCAAGTGATGCTGAAGCACTTTTAGCATTAAGATCCACAATAGACCCCTCAAATTTTCTTGATTGGAAAAAAGGAACTGATTTTTGTCAATGGCAAGGTGTTAAAGAATGTATGGAAGGAAGAGTTACAAAGCTTGTTGTTGAAAATCTCAATTTGAGTGGTGTTTTGGACCAAAATTCCCTCAATCAATTAGATCAATTAAGAGTTTTAAGCTTCAAAGAGAATTCCATTTCTGGCCAAATCCCAAAACTCACCGGACTTTACAATCTGAAATCCCTTTTTCTCAATAACAACAACTTTTCCGGTGAGTTTCCGGCGACTGTTACCCTCCTCCACCGTATCAAAGTTGTGGTTCTTGCCGGAAACAGACTCTCCGGCAGCATTCCTCCGGCGTTAACGAATTTATCCCGGCTGTATGTTCTTTATCTAGAGGACAATCAGTTCACTGGAGAAATCCCTCAGTTGAATCAGCTCAGTTTGAGGTTCTTCAATGTGTCAAACAATCAACTTTCCGGGGAAATCCCGAATACTCTGGCCCTCTCTCGGTTCAATGAATCATCTTTCGCCGGAAATGTCAACTTGTGTGGAGTACAAATGCGTAAAAACTGTAGTTCATCAGCTAGTCCATCATATCCCATCATTCCAAAAAATATGTCTCATCATAAGAAAAGCAAAAAGCTTATCATCATCATTGTCCCGGTAGTCGCCGGAATCTTGATCCTCTGCGTTTTTATGGCGATTTTTATAGCATGTGTTAGGAAAAGAAGAAAAACTCGAGATGGAAAGAGTAAAGAAGTTGAAGCCGCGGGAGGCAGGGGAGGGGAAGAAGAGGGGACTAGTCGCGGTGGCAATGGCTGTGGTGGTAATAATGGTGGAAAAGAAGGGGCATTTTCATGGGATCAAGGAAGTGGAGGATTAGGAGCATTGGTGTTTTGTGGACCAAGAGATCAACAAATGAATTACACCCTGGAGGATTTGTTGAAAGCATCAGCTGAGACATTAGGGAGGGGTATAATAGGAAGTACATACAAAGCCGTGATGGAATCCGGCTACATTGTGACGGTGAAGCGGTTGAGGGATTCAAGGTTTCCGAGGTTAGAGGAATTCCGGCGACATGTGGAGATTATTGGTAGGCTAAGGCATCCTAACTTGGTCCCTCTTCGAGCATATTTTCAAGCGAAGGAAGAACGTTTGCTTGTTTATGATTATTTCCCTAATGGCAGCCTCTTCTCCCTTGTTCATGGTATGTATTCGTTGTTCATTTATTTATTCATAGTACATTTTGCTTTTTATTCGTTTTACTGTACTGAATCATGAATCGCGAAAGAAGGAAAGACAGGGATGCTTGAGCTTGTCAGTAGTGAAAGGAAGAAAAAACAGATATAGATGAGCTAGTGAATAGTGAAATGAAGTAAAAACTAAAAACTGAGATAGTTGAATTTGAGTAGTCAAAGAAAGAATAAAAGGTGATAAATTTGGTGGGATGAACTTGCACTTGAATGGTATAAGGTGGAATCAAGACAAGTTGAAACAACTTATTTACATCTAGTATATACGCCGAATTAATAGATGCATTGTTTTTACAAAATTAGTTATCGAATAGTTAATTATCGCCTAGCGCTTCTCTATTGAAGTTAAACTAGTTTAGTTTTGGGCAAATACCAAGTGGGGACAAATTCTTTTTCATGAGATCACTAGTTTATAACTCAATCTCTCAAAGATTTGGTCCTTTAATGACATGACCCTTTGTTATTTCGAATTCAAATTTGTGACCTCTATAAGCTTGGCTATTTTGTGGGGAGCATCGGAGGATTATTCTCACTTTATTTTCCTTTTCTTATGTTTTATATTTGTGTACTTTGCATATTTTCCTTGGCTTTTTGCCTTTTAATATATTTCTTTGATCTCCTTCAGTTTGCTGTCCCTTTTTCTTTTTTTGTTTTTTTGATAATTTTGAATAATTTCCATATAATTGGTTTGGTAGTCTATCACTTTCTGGTCTTTCCTGTGGGTTCTGTTTGGTGATGTAGGGAAGAGAGGGCCAACAAAGGAAAGCTTGTAGGAGCAAACAAAGAATTGAGTTAGCTAGCTGGCCAAAGTAGGACAAATATGTAAATTGTAAAGAAAGTTCCAAACTTGCTTTGGTTTACTGATGTGAAGATTATAGAAAAATATTATTTTTTAAAAATAATTAAGTTAAAGAAAAAATTGCGGATGTCATAGTATTTATACGTAAAGAGGACAAAGTACAGAAGGAGAGTATAGTTCTTGGCCTTTTGGAATCTTATGAAGGATGATATTTCAGTCAAATGGATTGTGAAAAAGTTGTTTATTGTGTTTCGGTTATTGCAGTATTTTGTTGTTGTTACTGTTTGATACATTTGAGACGAGGGTCTTTCGGAAATAGCCTCTCTATCTCTATGAGGTAGTGGTAGGGTCTGCGTATATTTTACCCTCTCCAAACCCTAATCGTGGGATTCCACTGGGAATGTCGTCATTTTTGTTGGTACTGTTCTTTTATGAATGCTATTTACTGCTTTCCTCATTCTTTGTCATGTTTTCTTCAATGCTATTTTTCCTTTCGTAACTACTCCTTTTAGTTTAGCTGCACCTGAGCCGAGGGTCCTTCAAAAATGATTTCTCTATCTCCATGAGGTAGGGGTAAGGTTTGCGTACACTCTACCCTAACGAGACCCTACTTGTGGGATTTCACGTTGTTGTTATTGTTGGATAGTAAGATTTCCCTCCTGGAAATGGAAACTCAAATAAGGAAATCAAAGCAATGATGTCAATGCTACATTCGCATATTTTGGTCTTTGTCATTTACTGAGTACAGCCGAAACAGTTTTCCACCATATATGGAGATAAGACATGATGATACTTTGAAACCAGAAAGACAAAATCATAGTTTTCAGCAATAAATATTCTATAAGATAATCTGTTTTGGCGTTAGAGTTCTGAACGATACAAAATAAAATGACCCTGCGTGTTGCTCGAATTTGCTTACGTAAAAGCTTTTTGTCTTCTGCTGATTTCACGACTTGTATAGTAAGCTGTTAATTGCTAAATTGACCATTGAACTTCCAACTATATCTGGAAAAGTACCCATTTTCCTCCTGATCCGAAACGAACAACAACATACTTAGTGTAGTCACACAACTACGGTCTTGGGAGGGTGGTTTGTATGCAGAAAAGTAGAATTTTTCTAACACTGACGTTTTAATACATGGGGAGGCAATCAAATTCTTGAAGAAATCGTACGGGGCTCTCTTATTTTCATGTAGTTGGACAACAACACATTTTGTTATTCAAAAAATTATTCGAGATCATAACTAAGTTATACTTCTATGATTTTCTAATTTTTTTCAGGAACGAGGGCTAATAGTGGTTCGAAGCCTCTTCACTGGACGTCGTGTCTCAAAATTGCAGAGGATGTGGCTGCTGGATTGCTTCATATCCATCAGAACCCTGGACTGACTCATGGAAACTTGAAATCATCAAATGTACTCTTGGGGTCGGACTTTGAGTCGTGTCTTACGGATTATGGCCTCATGCCATTTAAGAATCCAGATACTCTAGAGGAATCAGGTGCTTCTTCCCTCTTCTACAGAGCTCCTGAGTGTCGTGACATTCGAAGACCACTTACCCATCAGGCCGATGTATATAGCTTTGGCGTCCTCCTGTTGGAGCTCCTGACCGGAAAGACTCCATTTCAAGATCTTGTTCAAGAACACGGATCAGATATACCGAAGTGGGTAAGATCTGTTCGAGAAGAAGAAACTGAATCAGGTGATGAACCTTCCTCTAGTAACGAAGCCTCAGAAGAAAAACTCGGTGCTCTCTTAAATGTAGCTATGGCTTGTGTTTCACTTGTACCCGATAATCGACCCACAATGAAGGATGTTTTGAGGATGATTCGCGATGCTAGAGCAGAAGCTCAAGTGTCCTCTAATAGCAGTGACCATTCAGCAGGAAGATGGTCAGATACTGTCCAAAGCTTGCCAAGAGATGAACATTTGAGCATATGAACTTGTACTGAGGCTCCGAATAACGCATCTTGATTCTCCCTAAATTTATAAGCATCATCGATGAATTCGAGTTCTCGGGGATTTGTTGATTCAGTTCTTGTAAAGTCTCAAGGGCCTTCTACTTTTCTTGTTTTTCTAGGTTTTAGCTGTTTGTATGTAGGAGCTTTGCTTTTATACCAGTTGGATTTGACATTCACCAGTTTATGATACATTCTTGATTCAAAAGTTGTCAGCATGTTTTGTGAGAGATGTAATTGTAATTGAGGTTCCAACATTTTTTTTAACATAGCTTCTTGTTTGTGGGGGGCTTGATTCTTGAGACGAAGGTTTCTTGGAATCAACCTCTCTATCTCTATGAGGTAGTGATAAGGTCTGCGTATATTTTATCCTTTTCAGATCTTACTTGTGGGATTTTGGTATATTGTTGTTGTTCTTTTTTGTATCTAACTTCATGTTTCATGTTGCATGAAAAAAGAGAGAATCTATTATGGGCTTCGGTTTAGTGGTAAGAGCGTATCACATCATATGTGGATTAGGAGTAAGACAATCGTTGCTTTTTTGTCTTGGGGCATCACATTTTGTATAACGTAACAAAGTCTTTCTCTGTTGTCTTTAGTCTGGTTACCCTAAAAGTAAGCTATGATGTTTAAGTGGGACAAAAATGAATAAAGACATATCCTAATTATTTGTCGAGTTGCAGAATAGTGGTCCTTGAAAATTTCTCATCGAGTATTAAGAGCTTCAAATTTTATGCATCTTTTGATTACTAATACCGAATTGAACCTAACAACAACAAGATAGTGTAGTCCAACAAGATGAGATCTATAAAGGATGGACTACATACAAATCTTTTTTCTATTGCTAATATTGATAGTACCAAGGGAGAAACAAGCATGAGCGTCAAACTTGCCTAAGTCCACCCGATAGGATAGCAAGACGTACTCGATTAATTATCACCCTTCTATCCTAATTCACAATCTTTAAATTCAGTTGAAGATGCATTATATCCTGCTTGATCCTCCCCAATTCTTCTTCAACCCTACCTACCATCGCCAACCTATTATAGCTCCTCATTAGGACTTCATATTTTTCAAATATCTCAGCTTGCTTCCTCATCTCGTCGACCACTAAAATTACTTCCTTCATTTCTAATATAATTTTTTCTTATATGTTCACACGTCCACTTTAATATCCTTATTTTCGCACCCTTATCTTGTGAACGCAGAAGATAAAAGTGTGAACGTTGACCTTGCTTATATGATCCTACATTCACATTAATGCCAAGTCATGCCTCATGCCTGGTGTGCTGTCTTATGTATTTCTTTAGTTAATATGTACTTATTTGTGTTCATATGACTTTAGCTCCAGTCAAAGAGTAACACGTGGAAATAAGACAACAAATAATGCAATTAATTATTGATGTTATTATATTCCACGTGTTTCATAGTATGAGTAGGTTTTTCTATGTCATTATTTTATGCTTGAGGATGTTTTGAGTCATTTCGTAAAAGACAAATATGAGATAAGCATAATAGATTGTTGAAGGGACGTTAAGTAATTGATAATTTACTTTTTCAAATAAAAAATTTATATCTTAATTATTTTCACATAAAATATATTAATTTTTATTAATATATCTATCGTTTATTTGTCAATTTTTCAAAAAAAACATCATGAGGTATTTATTATCTATTGATTTGACGCATTTCGATTAATTTCAGGAGTATTTGCTAGCTTTACTAGCATATGTACAAATACTTCTATCTATCAAGACTTCGATTAATTCTACTAGATAACTATTATCTCTCACCAGCATACATACCAAATAATTATGTCCAAGTATTGATTTATCAGATAGTCCCTTAACTAATAATTATTATCCTATAAATTATTTTCATTCTTGAAGAAAATTTGAATAAAAAAGAAACATAACTTTTGTGAGATGAATAATTATTAATTTAAGTGTCAAATTGAAAAATTAACCTCTATGTCCACCATGACTTGGTCAAACTGCAAATAATAATAGTAATAATTTTTTTTTAACTTTTTTACTAAAATTTGAAACATAATAATTCTCAATCGTTTTATTGATCACGTCACGAGGTGATACTAATTTTCTTATAGCTTCTAATTTATAACAACAATAACAATAACAACATATCCCAGTAAAATTTCATAAGTGGGGTCTGGGGAGTATAAAATGTACGCAGACCTTACCACTACCATAGAGTAGAGAGACTGTTTCCTGAAAACTCTTATCTCAAAATCCATAAATAGAAAGAATTAGATACGACATTAATTTAATTGATAGTTATTACTTAGTAGTGTGGACACTACAATGTGTGGAAAAAATTGAGCAAAAGAACATGTGGTAGGATTCACATTTTGTAGACCCCTATTTTGTTTCATTGGCACTTTCTAGTTCTTGGTTCCACATTAAATTCAACATTATTCAGGTTGTAAATTTAAGAATTTTTTTTTTAAACATTATACAAATAGGTCGACAACAAGCTCGACAAGAGGTCTAAATGGTCCTGAGAACTTATGTTGGGCCTTGATCAATCGACCCTCAGAATCTTAAGTCCAAACCATTTGGATCTCTGAGAAGCACTAACCATGGAGTTTTTTTTTTTTTTTTTTTTATATTTTTTAAATAATTATCAGGAAAAATATATTTTTTAATTTTACGCATTTTACCTAAAAAAATGAATATTATACAGTGTGGCTCTACTCACCAAAAACACCTAAAATGACCTATCTGCCACTATGAAGATCTGATCCAAAGCTTCTTCTTCATTTTGGGGAAAGTATAGTGAAGAATCAGGGGGATTCATTTGCATTTTTGATTCTAAAAACAAAAAAATTGGAGAAAAACCAGAGAGAAATATGTCAATGGCTGCATTTATTAAGCTGGAGGATTCTCCTATGTTTCAGAAACAAGTTAGGTTTTCTCTGATCCCCTTTTAGTTTTATTTGAATCTTTTTGAAAAATTGCTTTCTGGGTTTTTGAGTTTGATGAATTTTGTGTAAAGTTATGTTTTTTTGATAAAAAATTATTGTTTTGTAGCTGAGGTCTCTTGAACATACTACAGATGACCTTAGAGATCGATGTCAAAAGCTGTTTAAAGGCTGTAAGAAGTACATGTGAGTACTCAATTTTATCATTTTATTTGGTTTAATAGCTTATCTTTACTGTAATTAGCTATAATGACTTAAAAAGCTGGAATCTTTAGTGCAGTTAACTACATTTCAATCCAAACTAATGTAGTTGGCTATATGAACCATCTATATGCATTATGCTCTTTTTTTGATAACCTTGGTGTCTGTGCCATCTCGACTAATTCCATGATATACTAACTCAGTCCATCTAGGCTAGGACAGACGGAAAGACATCACCTACTGTTTTTTTGGTCTCTATTTGGGGTTTGAAGCTGAGGATTCATGGTTCTTATTATTTTCATGGCACATTAGAGGTTCTCTAAAAGCTGTAGGTTTATAGTCAATCATCATTTGTATCTCTCTCTCATTGACACGTTATTCCCTTTTCTATGCCGTTGCAAAATTTGTTTTTCTGCGAAAAGTCTCATTCTCTTGTTCTATTTGAAAGTTCTGGTTTCTTCAGCAGTATTTATTCGTTTAGGTAGATGCTATTTCTTGATACCTAGTTATTTCAGGGAAGTTCTTGGAGAATCACAGAATGGAGACCTCATGTTTGCCGAATCATTAGAGGCATTTGGTGGTGGTCTAGACGACCCTCTCAGTGTGTCCCTAGGAGGTTAGTTGGTTTTACTCATCCAAACTATTACAAAGTTCTCATTTTTGCTAATTTTCTTTGCAATTGTCAATTGTTGGGCCCTTCCCCTTACCCTACACATAGCAAGAGCTTTAGTGCATCATACTTGCCTTTAATTGTCAATTAGTCCATCATGCCTGCTGGATGTGTTGTCTTATCTCTTCAATTTTAATGCTGGATTTTGGAATTCTCATATCGATGATCACCTTGAAGATCACATTAAGTTTGGATTGGCTTTTTCTTTTTAGGAAGGTAATAGTTGTATTTCTGTTTTAACAAAAGTTAGACACCCCGGAGGTGGCATTAAGTTTAGAATTCTCATGTAAATGTTCTTCTTCTCCGAGGTGGCATGTTCCCGAAAGGAATCCACACCTTTCTTAATTGTTTTATGGATAATCTCTCGTTAACGTAGAGAGCTTCTGAGTCAATATTGAAGTGAGGCCTAGATTCTTAAAGCCTGAGAGTTGTCAGCTAGCACTCTTATGTGGGTGTTGTTGAGAAGGTGACATTGAAAGTCATGCTGATAGTTGTCGGTTAGTGCTTTTATATGGATGTTTTTTTAGAAGGCAAACCTTTCATGTTGTTGAAAATTCTCCATAGGATGATCAGAGAAGCACATATTTGTTTATCTTTGTCCCTGTTGCTGTTTTCTTATTTGTTTTCCTTCTTTGTTTTTTTTTTCCATGGAGGCAGCATGGGATGGAAGTGTTCAAAACTTGCTAACTTATAAAGATGATTGGATGAGGTTTACATGACTTGTATTTCTGTAGACTGTTAGTTGGTATGTAATGGAATGGAAGTTAAAACATGTTTTCAAATCATATTAAGCAAAATCAAAACTATTTGACATGTTAGTTGTGGGAAAACGAGCAATCAGGGGTTAAGCTCTCTTCTTGCCTTAATTAACAAGCTAAGCACTCAGCTTCTCAACTCATTATTATGCTTGATCTCCATTAAATGCCTACTATAAACATAAAATATATCCATTTGATTCATCTCTCCAATTGAGTCCTGGCCAAAGTCAAAGTCATACATTGTGCAGTCAAACTGGACCAAATTTATTTTCAGATTACCCATAACTTTCTAAATTCAAATTTATTACTAGTACTCTAATTGAAATCCTTAAAGTGTATCAAATGCACAAGTTACTAATTTGAGGTTTTAGGGTTCAATCCATGAATTTCTAAGTTCAAATTCTTTGAATCAAAGCCAATTCATGTCGTTATCATCATTTACCAAAAATACTTCATTTAAAATCTTAAATATTGATGTCCATATCTCTAATAGTAGTCAAAGAGAACCCCTAGGTACCTTAAACAAGAGCTAATAGTGAGCTGCTGGTGATTTGGGATTCTAAACTAGTAGCAAAAGCAGACCCATAGGTTGCTCTTCTTTCATATTGTGTAAAGAGCTCAAGCAATTGCCTTCTCATGAGCCATTGACATTACTACATGGGTTTTGCTCCATTTTATTGTTCTTATTCATCACTTTTAATTCTCAAAGTTTGGCAGCACACCTTAGAGAATAGAACCAGTTTGGTTTTTACTTAAAATTCACTATATACCACATTTTTAAGACCCAATAAGCTGTCCCCTATACCTTCTTTGGGGCTTGATTCATAAATCAGTACTTCATATGAAATATCACCAAATGCATATTGTCATAAGGGAAGTGCAGCAGTGCTGCATTTTTGACACAAAACCAATTCATCTTAATAGGCTATTCAAGACCCAAGTCATTCATTACATTAAATTTCATTTATTTGCTCAATCAATCATCAATGTCATTATAGTTTGTCACCTGAAGTCCAAACGTAGCCATTGTGACATGTCACTATGGTAATTCCTTTATATATTGGAATTCCAAATCTTCAAGTCGTATATCCTGTACACATGTACATACATATAACTTGCCGAAGTAAGAGCAATTACAGTTAAGAAATAATTCATAAGCCAATTTTAAACTTCTTGGGATAATTTATGGTGCTACTTAACATCAAGGGTTAACAAAAAAAATTATATGGTCTTAGCCCGAAAGCACTATACAGTTATAGTTCATTCTAATGAATGCCCCTTTGCTTTGTTTGTCTTCCTAAGTTCTGTCTTCAATTGTTAGTGTATCATAATTCCATGAAGCCTTGTCCTCTTGCTTTAATGTGGGTCACTTGGAAAGAGCGGAATAGAAGAGCTTTTGAAGGGGTGGAGATGAACTTTGCTCAATTGAGGAGTAGTCTCCAATCCCTTATTTTCCTTTTGTGCACCCATGTAGTTGATATAGAGGATTGGGTAGTTTTAGAGAACCATATTTTGTAGGTTTCTCCCCTTTTTTTTTTGATATACCTCTTGTATACGGCCATGTTGGTCTTGTTATTATCAATAAAATCTTCAATTTGATCAAGAAAATAATTCCATGTAGTCTTGGTTAAAAAAGATCATAATTCCATGCAGTGTTTGTAGTTCTATTTGCAAAATACGCATGCTGATATGTGAAATTTCAAGTTGTAGTTCTGTTGTCACTTGATGGAGTTGATACGGGCCAGTTGGTCTGTATTTACTCCATTTATATTTCCAAAGTATGATTGCCTAATGTAATTTGCTAATGCTGTCTCCATGCTCACCTTGTGAAGGTTATAATTGAATAAAAAAAATAAGATTATTAAGATTATATATTACTCTTAAATGCATCCGAATGTCAGGTCCAATCATAACGAAGTTCATCTCTGCATTGCGTGAGCTTGCTACATACAAGGAACTTATCCGTTCCCAAGTAAGTGGATGTATTGTAAATATTCACTGTAGTTCACACTTGAGCCTTTTGTTAGAAGCTTTGTACTCTTCTATTAAAGCCTATTCTCTGTACATGGCACCCTGTTATGTTTTATTTTACTTGAATACTCCCGTATTAGTCATTTTTTGGTCTCTAAACTTGTGTCAAGAATTCATGGAGTGGGTTCATGAATGTAGATAAGTAATCGATCGGATGAGTTCCATAAAATCATTCAAGGCGAGTTATAGTAGATAAGATTCTGGTATGATGCATGGCTGAGACGTAGAGTCGTACATCCTTGAGGAATTACCAGGTTTATACAACTTTTCTCATATCCTGAAGCAATCATAGTCCAGTGTAAATCGACTAATGGCTGGACCATTAGATTTGTGAGGAATTGTTAGGGACTGGGAGAATGATTGGCTATTACTATAGAACATGGTGAAAAGAAGGTACAAAGGTCCCTGGAAAGCTACATGGAAAAGCATGGCACCAACAAAGGTGAAATGTTTTTCATGGTTGGTAGTGAGAAAAGGCATGTCTAACTCATGAAGCACTTCAGAAGAGGAAGATCTAGATAGCACCTAGATACTAACAGTCACCTATTCCTTCACTGTAAGATAACAACCCAAATTTGGGACTCTTCATTTCTCTGGCTAGGGAGAATTGGACAATGCCATGACGTGCTGCAGACTGTCTGGGCTGCTGGATCAGAAGGGGATGGAGCAAAAGTCAACAAAGGTGGTGGAAAGCTGGACCAGCGTGCATATGGTGGAGTATATGGAAAGAGAGAAGTTTTGAAGGCAGATCAAACTGCATACAGAAGATCAAATGGAATTGTATTACCTATATGTTTTTGGTGTAAAAAACAATATGTAGATGATGAAGTACTGATTGTGGACTTCTTAGGAGTTCTGAATTAACTTCTTGTAATCACACTTTTGGAGGTGGCCAGCATACCCTAAATGAGGAATGCATGTTATCAGTTTCTAAACCCCCCCCCTTTCCCGGAAAAAAAAAAGAAGAAAGGTTCTCTGATGAACTGTGATAAAAGAGAATTCTCAGCAAAGGCCTTCTATCACACATTCTTGAATATTGGGAAATGCTCAACTCAGTGGTTTTGGTAAATGCTTAGTAAATCACGGCAGTCCTTAAAGTTGTTTGTTTTGGATGAATGCGAGCTTGTATCCTCAGAATAATCTGGAAAATGGGATGTCATTTTGTGTAACACGTGTCACAATTGTGAAAGACAGTTGGAATATCATAATGGTATTTTTTTGTATCCATACCATTGAATGGTGGAATCCATTTCTTAATCCATTTGTTGTCTGGTAATGTTTAAGACACTAAAAGTCATTATTATGTCGAGAGGAAAGAATGTGCGCTTATAAACACATCGGAAGATATGGAGTCCAGCATGAATTTGGTAGGTAATGTGGAGAGAGAAATCATAGGTGCTCTGAGTGAAGATAGGAGACTCTACATTGGCTGCAGTCCAAGTGAGATTTTGAGATCGAGGTTCCTCACTGGCTGAAGTCCACATGTGTACTCTTTTAAGTATTAACTTTTGTGTAATTTAAAACATGTGGATGCTACAGATGTTCTGATGGATTGCATTGGCTTCCTACAAAGAACAAAAGGGGAAGTAGTCCATGTTCTTGTTTGTATACATTTAACACCTACTTGGTTTTGCTTTGTAAGTAACATGCCACCACTTATTATTGTTATTTTAAAAAGAAATATGGAAAATGTCAACAGAATTGTGAGAATTAAAAAACAATTTTCACATTTTACTTAGAAAAAGCGAAGTTCTGTGAATCGCTCTCTTCAGCTCCACGTGCATAGCAACATCGCGCTAAGTGGAACCACAATCATTCTTATCAGACACCAATCTTTCTGTTGTTGTAGCTACACCAACCTTATACACGATTAAGTTTTCTATAGTTACAAACTTGTTAACTCACCAAATTGTTACTTCTGAGATGTTCACTACTTTTCTTTCATTTAAATGCCATAGAAGTGGAGACACAATTAGAAATTTGGACTTGCAATTTTAGAACGAAGCCATTAGGAGGTTTCTATGGGATCAAAATGAAGTTGTTTCAGTACCTTCTGTAATTGGATGTGCTAAGCTAGTCTGATTATGTTGCTCCATTTTATGTCAAAGTTTATTCTGATATAGTTGTACGAAAAAGTAAGACATGTTATAACCTTTGCAGGTAGAACATGTGCTGGTGGATCGTGTGAACCAGTTTTTGTCTGTTGATTTGCGGGATGTAAAGGTGATCTCATTTGCTATTATTTCCTCTAGATTAAGTTTTCTCTATCAGTCTATCTCTGCTTTATAGAATTAGGGAGCATTTTTTTTG
Organism: Solanum ossicruentum; assembly: GCA_025774065.1. NCBI lineage: Eukaryota > Viridiplantae > Streptophyta > Magnoliopsida > Solanales > Solanaceae > Solanum > Solanum ossicruentum. The sequence continues at coordinate 3,025,012 of JAOTQR010000079.1, forward strand.
GTGTGTGTGTGTGTGATAAGGTAAACAATTTTATAAGTAATGGGAAAAACCCGTATACAAGTTGTATACCAAAAAGGTAGAAAACCTGCAATGAAACATGGCTCCCTACAGAAAACCAGTCCACTATATTTGGTGGCACCTCACACATTAGGGTGCTGTTACAAGTTTCCCCATTTAAATGTTAGATTTTGCTTGCTATTCCTTATTTGATAGATTATACCAATTCAATGAGAAAATTGCTTCTAATTCATCAAATATGTATGTATCAAATGAATTATTTCCATTTTTTTCTTTTGAAACTGGTAAGGTTGTATTCTTCAGCATTAAGGGTATGTTGGAATTGTTTCTATTCTATGCGACATTCATTTCCATGTGTGGCTCTAAAGTCCTACAACTGTTCTTAGTGAGTGAGAAAATAAAAGAAGGGTACAGAGGTATTGATTACTTGATAATCTAAAGAATACAAGATATTTTATTTATGCACAACATTCACTGTAAGCAAGAACACTTTGGTTAGATTGCTGGTCGATAGAAACTTGGAAGGCGAGTAAGTTTATCATCGATGTTCTGATACAACCACGACTTCAACTGCTGCTGCAACAACCAACAACAACAACATACCTCGATATCCCACAAGTGAGGTCTAGGGAGGGTAGAGCATATGCAGACCTTATGCCTACTTTGTGGAGGTAGACAGGCTGTTTCAAGAGGATCCTTGGCTCGAGTAGAGCAAATCAAAGTAGGTATGAAAAGGAAAAACGACAGTGAAGAAAATATAACAACCAACAAGGAAACTGTGACAACTGCAAAATGGTGCAATAACCTAAACACCATAAACAAATGATATTAAAAATCAAAAGCAAGACACTACAAGAATAAGACTAATACTACGACAGACACCACCAAGCCTAAACCTTTATGCAAAGATGCTACTGCAACAACCATTATGCTGTAATTCCAAATTAACCGGGTTAACAGTCAACTATAAGAATGCTCAATATCTATATGCTACAGTTAGAGCTGTTTCATTTTAATATCCAATGTTGAAAAATCCCACATTGGTTGAGAGAATAAGTTATTGCTTCTTTTATTGTCTCAAGTTATGCTAACTTCATGAACTTACTTTTGCGGCTGAGTTAGACCCATTGTCTATTTCCTTAATGTTATTTGTATAGAAGTGGGAAAGGAAATATATCCCACATTGGTTAAGTAGAACATTATACTCTTTCTTCTA
>JAOTQR010000079.1:3026345-3046096 GCA_025774065.1 Solanum ossicruentum
ATATAAAGGGCTTCACTTGTACATGTTAAGACACACAAATAAATATATCTTCTATATTTTCTTTATATGTTTTAACACTTAACATGGTTTGGAGGTAGAACTATTTTTGGTTAACCAAATGTTGAGGCCCATGAATGGTATTGATGCTCCGGATGACTAGTTCTGCGCATGCGGGTGGATGTTGGAGTGTGCCGCTTTGGTTTTGGGTATTAGTTGTTGTCTCCTTATATAGTCTTAGACAATCCTCACATCATGACATAGTTTTTGGGTTGGGTTCTGCCAAATTCCCATTTCTTAATCTCAATACTTTGTCTTTCAGTATAAATGAGGAGTTCTCTAAACTTAGAGGTTCTCTACATTTTCTATTGATACACATTTTTATTTTTTTTGACAATTGGTTAGTAATTTATTGATATACAAATCTCTAAATTGAAAAAAGAAGAGATATAAGGGAAGAGATTGAATGTGTGAAGACAAGTATCCTATGCTTGCATCTTTATTTTCATACTATTCAATGCTTATAGTTACATTCATCCATATACACAGTTTACTATATCACCTCTGAGTATATTTTACTTAAATAAACTCTCTGACGTAAACTCTCTAACATAATTGTTATCGTCTTCATTTACTTCCCTTAAGCTTATTGACCAATATTCTTCAATTAACGAAAGAAATAAATTGATAATGACAGCAAATGGATTAGTATGTGGAGGAATTTGAACTATCTCTGTTTTCTGTACTAACCTGTAGGTCTAGTGAATTTAGTACTGAGATGTGCATCAAGCTGAAGTGGCAAATAATTTTTCGCTAGAAATAACTCTCTCAAAATTGATGAGAAGGATGCATTGAAAATAAGAGCATCCCTTTCCAGAGTTTGAAGTTGAATTGCCTTATTACCTTTTATTTTTGGTGTAACCATGTCCTCCCCAAAGTGGTGGAGGATATTACTCATTTCTTAGACGATTTAGGAGGGGTATAGATGATGGATATTTTTTGGTTTTGCTCTTTGATATAATTACTACTGAAATACACCATGGGTATATTCGTGTCTATAAAATGTTAACTTTATCCCGCAAAAAAAGTTAATGAGAAGGGGAAGGTATTGGCTAAAGAAAGAGGTGATGTTCTCTACCTTTAAAAAAAGAAGAAAGAATGAGGGGATGTTTCTATTCTACTTTCCATCGGTTTCTTGAAATATCTGCGGCAGTTGTACTGAAACGAGAAAAAAAGTCAAACATTACAGTTCTGGGATAAGTCATGAATTGTAGATCATTGTGTGGATTTTCTGGAGTTGTTAGCTAGAAAAGAGTAGCAGATTGTCTGGACAGGCACTGTTTCATTTCTTGTATCCTTCTGTACCTTATCGGTACTATTTCAATAATACTTTACCCTATCCAAAAAAAAAATAGTCATGTTCATTAGTAGATTCAAATCCCAACAACTTATTACTGCTCTGCTATTATATGGAACAGGCGGTTTCGAGAGCATTCCGCCAGTTTTTGGCAGCTTTCACTTTCAATCTTGTATTTCTAGACATAAATGACGTATATAATAGAGAGGCTTTATATTGTTGGTAACTTTATATTAACCTGTTTCCATCTTTATTCATCCTCAAGGTTACCCTTATTTATGTTTCCATTATTTGTAGGTAATCCTTCCTTCATTTAACCCCAAAGCGATGGTTTCTTTTCCCTTTTGGGGGGTGGGGAGATGGCTGTTTTAGTTAGGAATTATCTCCGTGTTGCCAAATCCTGCATTTTGGACAACTATTCATCAGTTCATTTCTCCGGAAAAAAAAAAGTATGATTTATTCGAGAAAAAATTATAAAATTTAGCCATCAGTTTAATGAACTTCCTGGCCAGCCTAACTTTAGGTGTCATTCTGTCAATGGATGCCTCTGAGTTGCTTTTGACATAAAAGGTTTTATACTTAGAAGTCAATGTGGCTGATGACTCATCTCTAAGTTTGCAGGAATCCCGTCGCCGATTTGATAAAGCTGCATCCACTTACGACCAGGTAATGGAGATATCTCAATAGAAACAGGTGGAAAGCTGCTTTTTTAAATGCTAAGAAGATTTCCTGTGCAAAATTCTATATTCATTAGGAAGATAACACTTCCAGCTCTTTTTGTTATTAATTTCATTCTCGAGTTGACTGCCAGGCACGTGAAAAGTTTTCTTCTCTGAAGAAGAATGCACGGGATGAAGTTGTTACTGAACTAGAAGAAGTAAGCCCTTTATCTGAAAAAGGTTGTCTTTGTCGATTGTTCATCCTCATTGTGTATCTTTCTCTTCTCTCTGCCTAACTTGATAAGGTGTAACTCAACACAAACTAGTAAATGTTGCAAAAATTACCAACCAAAGGTGATTGGCTGCCTGATTATTATGTGTCCAAATAAAATAATGCCCTAAAGAATCTCAAATCTTGGTTGGCAATAAGTCTTTTATAGGACCCCTTTGAGGAATCAGTTACATTCTTTTTTACCTTGAGGAAAATAAAAATAGAGGTGAAAGATGTGCTTTGGGAGGAATTTGTAAGAGAATTCATCCTCATGAACTTGGTCACGGATAAATATCTTTGTCCAACCACATCTTCCATGGTACTACCATTTTTTATCTTATAGAAATTGTGTGGGTAACAAGGGACAGGATGAGGAACTCATTTGTCATGCTTTAAGTGAACATCATCCATATTGTTACTGATAATTTTATAGGCAGGATCTTAGATTAGGGAAAGGATAAATAACTTAAGCTCATACTCTACTTGAAAAAAAAAGAAGAAAAGAAATAAAGAAACTCAATCTCGTGCTTCTGGATTTTGTTAAGCATATCTTCCCCCCTTCTTTCCTGTCTCTCTTTGTTTTCCGGTTGTTGTAAAATGAACTTCACAAAAGGAATAACATTGATAAATGTTCGGGTAAAGCTCACCGAAATCTTTTATTGTTACGAGGCTTTTGCATGAAACATTTCTTAGAGCTTTTTACATGTATAGACATTGCTTCCAAGTCCAGGAAATGAATTGTGATTAATTAATGGTCAAGCATTTAACTTATATCTTGTTCTGTTTTGATGCTAATGATATCCCATTCAGGTTTTTATGAACTATATCCAACTTCTGTATTCCCTTTGTTTTATATTAGTGCTTATCCGTCAAGAGAAACATTTGAAGTTATTAGGAGTCAAAATTGGGAATGGAAATTTACAGCTTTTTCTGTGACAGGAGCTACATAACTCAAAGTCCACTTTTGAGAGAAGCCGTTTCAATCTAGTATGTATAATGGATACAAGAATCTTTTCCACACTTTTTAGCAAAAGTTCTTTCCTCAAGGTTCTAATTTATAGCCTCGTTGCCTCAAGGATTTCAGGTAAATGCTATCACGAATGTTGAAGCCAAAAAAAAGTACGAGTTCCTGGAATCCTTTAGTGCTATTATGGATGCACATCTGAGATACTTCAAGCTGGTATGATCTTTTTTATCTTCTCTTTGATGCAGTTTTTTTTCAATCATTAAACTAACAAATTTAAATGCTTGTTGAATGTAGGGTAATGACTTATTGAGCCAGATGGAGCCGTTCGTCCATCAGGTACCCATCACATGAGTTAATTTTTTTCCTTATATTATGATTGACTAGCTACTGACTGGAAAGAGGTAGTATCATCATGTTGCCATTTGATCATCTTGGGTTTGACAGACTACTGGTTTTCTTATGCTGTGATTTATTCTTGTTCCTTCTTTCTTGACCATCTTTCATTGTTTTTCTGGTTCCCTGTTGGAATGTGTCTAAATTACATTTAAGGTGATCGATCTTTGCATAAAATAGCTCACTCATAGCTCTTAAGTGCATCTTGGTTTGTGCTTGCTTACTATATTAATATACTGCTGCCTCATTATCATGGAATTGATTTCTAGCCTTATAAATCAATGAAAGTGAAATTAATATCATGGAATGTTAGGGGGGATAAATGGGGGTGATAATAGGGCCACTGTCAGGAAACTACTACAGTAGTGGGTGCCGGTATTTGTATTCTAGTTGAAACAAATCTAGAAGGGCCAATTGATGGAGTGATACAGAGTATATGGAGTGACAGATGGGTGGGAGAATTCCATAAAGAGGCAATAGGGAGCAGTGGGGGAATTGTAGCCCTCTGATATAAAAGGGTATGGACTGGAGAAATGGTGGAGGTTGGGGATCTAAGTATTACTCGGAAGTTCACAAGGGTAAATGAGTTTTCAGCTGGCACATTATTGCAGTCAATGCAGCTTATAATGGGGAGATCAGGAAGTCATTGCTGGAGGAATTGTTAGCCATTAGAAGCAGGTATTCTTGGCCATGGATAGTGTGTGGTGACTTTAATTGTCGCCAGATTCCCTCAGAAAGAACAAACTGTTTGAAATTTAGTGGTGCTGTGACAGATTTCTCCTGCTGTGTTGAGGAACTGCATCTGATTGGTCCTCCTTTATTTGGAGGATCATATACTTGGAGGAGAATGAGAAACCATAGAACTGCCTCAAGTATTGATAAGGTCCAACTTTATTTGGAGGATCATACACTTGGAGGAGAATGGGAAACCACAGAACTGCCTCAAGTATTGATAGGTTCCTACATTGTGCACAAGGGGGGTGGGGTGGGGTGGGGGAGTTTTTCTCAGATCAAGCAAGATGTGGTGCCAAAGTTAACTTCAGAATCCTATTGCTTTGACGTGTGGGGATTGGGAATGGAAGAAATCCTACTTCAAATTTGAGTCATGGTGGCTGGAAGTGGTGGGACTCAATGAATAAGTAAAGAAGTGGTGGAATTCTTTCAGTGTTGAAGGAAGAGCAGGGTTCATACTAGCTAAAAAGATGAAGTGCTAAGCTGAAAGAGTGGAGCAGGGATAACAAAGGTAACTGGAAACAGAGAAAAGAAGATATTTTGAACCATATAGCAATCGAGGAAGCACACAGGAACACAGGGTTCTCACTGATGATGAACTTTTTCAAAAGACAAATCTTTGCCATGGAATTTGACGAGGTAGCCAGGAATGAGGAGATAGCTTGGAAACAAAGGTCCAGGATACCATGGATCAAATGTGGTGACAAAAACACAAAGTTTTCCATAAAAATGCAAGTTCACACGGGAGGTTCAACTCTATGGAACAACTTCAAGTGGAAGGAGTCATGGTGGAGGATCCTGTTTTGATCAAGGAGGCAGTTCAGAATTTTTACATGAACTTATTCAGAGAGTCTGAACAATGGAGTCCTGATCTTAATATAATGGGTGTAATTGTGGTTTCCGGGGAAGAACAGACCTGGCTGCAAAGACCTTTTGAAGAGGAAGAAATACAGAGAAAGTATTAGAATGTATGCTATGGAGAAGGCACCTGGTTCAGATGGCTTTCCGATAATTTTCTCAGACTTTTTTGGGAGGTACTGAAGGGAGACAAAATCAACACTCTTGTCTTTTTTCCACTCAAATCACAACTTCGAAAAGAGTTCCAATGAAACTTTCATAGCTCTAATTCCTAAGAAGGTTGGAGGTTCAGAGCTGAAAGATTACAGGCCAATCAGGCTTATAGGAGGTGTGTACAAGATCATTGCTAAGCTACTGGAAGAAAGGCTTAAGAAGGTGGTGAGCAAGTTGGTCAATAAAAATCAAATGGCATGCATAACAGGGAGACAAATCAGGGATGTTGCTATGGTAGCTAGTGAATGTATAAGTTCAAGGATAAAAGGTTGAATTGCAGGTCTAATATGTATGTTGGACATCAAAAGGCTTATGATCATGTGAACTGGTCTTCCTACTAAACATTTTGAGACAAATAGGTTTTGGCAGTAAAATGGAAAGAAGTGTGCATCAAGACTGAGGTTCTCAGTCCTAATAAATGGAGAACCAGTTGGTTTCTTTCCTTCAGAAATAGAATTGAGACAAGTGGCCCCTTTCTCTCTTCCTCTTTTTTCTTGCAATGGACGGTTTTGATAGCATGTGAGAATAGCTACACGACAAACATGGATCAGAGGCTTTCATATAGGAGACAAATTAGGGGTGGAAAAGAGCTCAGCCACAAATTATATGCAGATGATACCACTATCATGTGTGAAACAGAGGCAGAGCAACTGAACTATATCAGACTGTTCTTGATCCTTTTAGAAGCAGTATCAGGCCTAAAGGTCAACCGGGGGGAAAAGCAGTCTGATTTATGGCAAACATTTTCCCAAGATTCTAGGACTGCAAATATCTCAGGCTGCAAAATTTAGGGACTACCGGAGAAAGCAGAAAAGAAGTTGGTTCGGTGAAAGTACAATATCTCTCGTTGGGGATAGAGTGATTCTGGTTAACTCTTTCTTGGATTCTCTCCCTACTTAGAAGGAATTTCCTGTGGCAAAAAGTTGGTCAAACTTAGAAGGAATTTCCTGTGGCAAAGGTTATTACCTGGTGAAATGGAATACTGTAATGTTGAGCAAAGGAAGTAGTAGTATGGAAATCAAAAAACTTGAGAATTTGAAATAAGAATCTTCTAATAAAGTGTTTTTGGAGACATACCAGTGAGCAGAGGACTCTCTGGAAGGAGGTGATAGTAGCAAAATATGGTGAACTGAGTACATGGAGCACAGAGGCAGTCACAACACCATATGGGTGGGGAGTGTGGAGAACTGTCAGAACTTTATGGAAGAAAATCTGATTCTCACAGTGGGAAATGGCAACAAGTCCAAGTTTTGGAGAGATGATTGGATTGATCAAACTCCTCTGAGTGAAATATTTCCAGACCTCTTCTCAATTTGTACCAATCCTGACATCAGGGTATGTGAAAATGCTGATCTGCGTACCTCTTCTCAATTTGTACCAATCCTGACATCAAGGTATGTGAATATGCTGATCTGCACTAGAATGGAATCTCTTTTTCAGAAGGCTACTAAATGATTGAGAAGTGGATATGTCAGCTCTTTCTTCTGGAAAAACTGGAAGGAACTAACCTTGACACAGATGCACCAGATAGGGTCATTGGAGCACAAGAAGGATGGGAAGTTCACAGTTAATAGTGCATACAAGAGAGGGATATAGATAGAATTGTAGATTTAATGGTTTTGAAGGTGGCCAGCATAGCCTAATGCGGAAGACTACAAATGTACCAATGTTCAAAAAGAATGAAAGACACTACTGTCTCATTTAGAAGTTGCCACTGAGAAGATTGGGGAGGTGCCATTATTTATTTTTACTGATAAATTTTTGATTAAGGAGGGAGATGTCAGCATTGGGCTAGCTGAGGATTTGGCATTTATTTGCTTTGCTTTTGTGTCACTTCTTTTGTTCCCCTTTTTTCTTCCGATTCAATCACCGCAAAGTTTTTCGAAGGAGAAAATGCATGGTCTCCAGTATAAAAGATACTTCGCTAGTACCTCAATATAAGGACATAAACTGAGTATATATATAGGTGATTGTTCAGATATGTTTATATTGGTGGAAGCTTATTTAGGATGAGTTTTGAATGAGTTGGGTCTTGACTCACATTTTACTCAGCCAATTGTGGTCTAAACCATGGTTGACCAGCACTGGATAGGTTGGTCATGATCCATTTGTTACTAACCTTCTTCAACTCACACAAATGTTGGTATGTTACCCAGCTCTTTCTTTTTCCACCTTTACTGATAACTTTCAGATCGATATGTCTTGCAGTACTTTTTTTTTTTGCTGCATTTATTTTTAAACATAAACTGGGTGATTTTTGCAGCTTTCTTGATTAATGAAATTGATTAGAAATTTGAGTTTGTGTTTGATATCTTCTTTTTGCATATTTTTGGTGCTAATGTTAACTCCATAAATCAGGTTTTGACATATGCCCAGCAGTCGAAGGAACAGGCTAGCATAGAACAAGATAAACTTGCCAAAAGAATCCAAGAGTTCCGGACACAGGCTGAGCTTAATCGTTTGGGTGGATCCAGTAACCTTGGTACTTCAACTAGTTCCATAGCCTCAAATGGCGTTGGAATGAATTCAGACAAAAATATAGATGCAATTATGCAGTCCAGTGCAGAAGGAGCGGTAAGTAATATGGAAAATGTTACCATGTAAAAAGAAAAGTAACATAACAATGATAGTTCTGTTTGCTATTTATCTGTATTGTGGTTGAGTGCTCTACTTATCTACTATAGATATAGCACTTGATTTAAATATAGGAACACCTGATATCTCTCCTGATCTCATAGATAAATTTTTTCCTGATGCTAGAGGTTAAATTATGGATTTTTTTAACATTCTTCCAGGTCCAAACAATTAAGCAGGGATATCTTTTGAAAAGATCTTCTAGTTTGAGAGCAGATTGGAAGAGACGGTTCTTTGTACTTGACAGTCTTGGCAATTTATATTATTACAGGATCAAGGGTGCACAGATGGTATTGTTAATTATTTTCACCTTCCTACATTAGTCATTGTCATGCCCCTATTTTGCTCCATACTGCTTTTTTTCAAAGTTTTCCTTAGACACCTATTGTGAATCAATCCCTGCTTGTTTAATTTAATTTCTGATAGTCTATTGACATGAATGTCAAGGTTGAATAATTCCTCTAAGTGTAATGATTAGTATAATAAAAGTAGATTGTGATGTATAATCATTTGGTGGAAAATTTGGATTGATGTGGGAGAAAAATCCAAAGGCCAGGCATATGATCCTTTGACTTTCTCTGACATCTTTATGAGTAGGTTTACTTCTACATGAAATTCTAATTGTTGCTAATATTATGTATTTCAAAAGCTAACATTTGTGGAGAATTGTCAAGTCAACATGAATTTACTTTGATGAGAGAGAACAACTGAAGTATGTCTATATTTGTTGATATATAAGGGTATCATTAGCATGTTACATACAAATCTATAATAGGTTAAACACTGTGCTTATTTTCTCCATTTGAAAGGCATCCTTTGCCAGTTCATGCAAGAGAGTATTGTTTGATTTCACTGACATAGCATCATAGCAGGGCAAAGCTGTCTTTTGAAAAAATGGTATTTCAAAATCTGGCACCTGATCCTTGGTTCAGTAGTAACCTTTCTATTCAAAGCTCTAAACTTGAGCTTTTTGGAAGAATTTGGCACAAATTTATACAAACTAAAAGTACTTTATGGTACTTCTGAACACATTGGAAAGCACTTCTGTTTAGTGTAAAGTACACTTGAGCAACTCGGACGTATTTCGACTTGCAAAAAAAAAGGTGGGGGAAGGGAAATATATGGTGACAGATTTGGCAGAGCAGAATAAATGCCACTGGCCGTATAGTTTGTTTGCATGTATCTACTCTACATCCCATCCATTCTCCTCCTTTAGCACATATGTACTGATATACAGTTTTTAAAGTGTACACCTTCTTTACATTTTTACTATTTTATCGTCAATTCATTTCCAGTATCCCTGCATTGCATGCATACAGTGCTAGAGTATTTTAGGGATGAAAGTTTTTCCAGTGACATTCTTTCGCTTACTCCGTCAAATTTTGTCTTATTGCCAGGGCTCTCCATCATCTCATCCTTCTGGTGTTGATAACCATAGTAGTGTATTTGGCAGATTCCGGACAAAGTACAGGTCGTCATCCTCTGGAGAGGAGAATATAGGTTGTCGCACTGTTGATCTTCATACTTCTACCATAAAACTGGATGCGGAGGATACAGACCTGAGGCTTTGCTTCAGAATTATTTCACCATTACAATCTTATACATTGCAGGTAAATTATAGAATGTTCGATCTTTGTACTCAATGCTTAAATTGATATATCAATTCTAGAAGGGAAGAACATCTCTCAAAGAAGAAAGAGTTAAGAGTTGCCAAAATTTTGAATTGTTTTACTGGGATCTTCTTTTCATGTCTACAATAGAAGTTTGAATTTCTTGGTGTACTATTGCTTTGATGCATTAGATCTGTATCTGATTAATGAAAGTAATCAGAAAGGAAAAAATGATATGGTAAGCTAGTATCGAGAAGTGTTGGACTTGATATAATGTAAGTGTTTATTTGGCTACTTCTCTTAGCTCAATTTGTCATTTTCTTAGCTTATGCATGGTATGTTTTATTTTAGACTTCATTTTGCAAATAAAAGCTCTGGCAACTGTGTGTTTATCAAGTCTTGTTCTTTGACATTTTGTTAAGAATCTATGCGCTGAACAATAGTCACAATTGGGTCTTTATTTGCTTCAACAGAAAGAACACGAACAGTACAAACACTTTTGCAGTTGGACTAATGTGCTACCAGATTCGCCAACACTTTAGCAAGGGCTGATCCACCATGTTAATGATTTCCCTGTATTTTCCACTGGCAGGCTGAAAGTGAAGCTGAGCGAGCTGACTGGATGAATAAAATCACCGGAGTAATTGCGTCCCTTCTGAATTCTCATCTACAGAAGGTTGAACCTTGAAATCTAGTTTTCTGGACAAAATGTTTTTCTGAAGTCACCTTGAGCATCGTCTTGTCTTTGCAGTTTGATGCTAGTAAAAATGACATTGATAGGAGCAATGATACAAATTCAGCTTCTTTAAATGTTCAAGGGGCTGCTAATGATGAAAATGCACTAGTTTCCGTAAGAGTCAATCAGTCCGATTCTGTTTCTAAGATTCTCAGAGAAGTTCCTGGAAATGACAAGTGCGCTGACTGTGGTGCTTCAGAGCCTGATTGGGCTTCTCTAAATCTTGGCATCTTAATTTGCATAGAATGCTCAGGCATTCATCGAAACCTTGGTGTTCATATATCAAAGGTACATCTTTATCAATGTTGAAATTTCTTTTGTTCCTTCAAACATCTGCCTTGTTCCAAAAAAAAAAAGAGAGAGAGAGAGAGAGATTAGTTCCATGTTAGTTCACAGTGTTTGTTCAATTTTGTACTGGTCCACGTGCATTTTTATTTGAGAATATGAATTTTTGCATTCCTTTCACGGCAATCCATTATTCGTTCTGGAAAGTTAGTAGCTATTGGATCTTTTTTGGCAATGTATTGAAATATAACTTGTTTTCAATTGCTGCCCCCAGCAAGCCACAAAATAAAAGATCTATGAGCCTGTTGATTTGATTGATATTTGAGATACTTATCATTTGCAGGTAAGGTCCATTACGTTGGATGTCAGGGTTTGGGAGCCTACCATCTTGGATCTGTTCTGCGCACTGGGTAATTCTTATTGTAACTCAGTGTGGGAGGAGCTGCTTCTACTTCCAAGTGATGGGTATGTACCCTTAGTTGATAACATACTAGAAGTCATACTTGCATGGGTATAAATTTCTATAGATATTCTCTGTTATTGATGTTTAGGTTCAGATTTAGTGTCAAAGGTCCCACCCCATCCAAGAAAAGACGAAATGTATATCAATGATCATAGATTCTCACTTTACAGTTCCCAGGACAATTTCTACACTTCTATTCATTCTTCAATTGAACTAATTAATATAAAATCTGTTTTTACGTTACGATTTGACATTGTATCTGGGTCAGAATGCCTATCTATTTAGTACACATTGTCGGATAGATAATTTTCCCATGTGCCATGATGATATAACATGCATTTAGCTCTAATGTTTTATGAACTGTGTTTTGCTGGTGTTAGCTCATGTTGGATGATTGATTTATTCAGATCAACAAATGTTGATGCTATTCAATCTGCTTCCAAGCCAAGCCCCAAAGATGCCTTCCATGAGAAGGAGAAGTACATTTTGGCAAAGGTATACTTTCTTGCATGTTTCAAGGGCTTTCCCTCTCCATGTCATGCATTTTATCCCTTGTGCTAAGCCTGTTATCCATCAACTTAGTCTTCTTGTTTTTCGATGGAATTCTACAAAAATAGAGAATCTCATGATCATTTGTCTGCTGTTTCATTAGTAATAAAGGTTCAATGTAGAAACAGCGTGTCCTTCCACTTTCTGTGAAGAACTATTTAAAGAAATTCGGGTTTAAGTTGCTATGATTTGAAAATACATGCAAAGCTTATGTGAATATATGCGATATTGACTTGTTTTATGTTATCCAGTATGTTGAAAAGCAGGTTGTGAATAAAGACGCTTTTGCACCTAACAACGATTGTGCCACCCTCCTTTGGGAAGCAGTTAGGAGTAACAACGTGAAGGACGTGTACCGAATTAGTGTAGTATCGGATGTGAATATTATCAACACTATCTATGATGAGGTCGAGGGTGCTACAAAGTACCATGAAATTCATGAAAATGATTCAAAACTAGGCTTTCAAGATTCTCAAAAGAAACATCAAAATCCAGCAGCCTGTCAGGGAATCAAGCTTTGCTATCAAGGCTGTTCTTTGTTACATCTAGCCTGCAACGGGGAAACTCCAGTGATGCTTGAACTTCTGCTGCAATTTGGTGCAGATATAAATAGGCGTGATTTTCATGGAAGGACTCCTCTACAACATTGCATCGGCAATGGGAAACACCACTTGGCTAAATTTTTGCTCAGAAGGTGATACATTTAATTCTGAATAAATTTTATGCATCATGATTTGTAGGCAATTCATCTGACTAATAGTTCTCCTAGCATTTAAGCACGCAAGGATGTGGCCTAGTAGTCTTTATAATCATGAGATCTCACGTTCAAATTCCAACAGAGCAAAAAAAAACACTAGGTGATTCTCCCCATCTGTCCTTAGCCATGATGGATAGAGTTACTTGGTACCTGTTGTTGGAAGATGACAAGTATTCCGTGGAATTAGTGGAGGTGCCGAAAGCTGGCCCAAACACCATGGTCATTAAAAAAATGTTCTCCCCTTATTTAATATTGCTTACATTATCTCTGCATTTAGATCTGTAGTTCTTTTTAAAGTTGGCTAAATTATTGACATTCATGATATAGTGACCTTTCTATTAAACTGAATTCGAGATTATACTCTTCCTCACTTTTAGCTATATGCTCGCCTCTCCGCCTTTTGCTCCATTTTCTCTCAGTTTTCGGACGGGCCCATTTCACTTCTGCTGTATCATCTATCCATTAACATAACAATTTGGAATCAGATCTAATGCTAAAGCTTGCGTATCGTTTGGACATATGTGGCAAAGATGTCGAGTCTTGACATGACTTATCCTTATGTTGACCTAAACTAAGTATTGGCTGATCGTGACAGTGCTTGCTGGTGTCAAGTACTTTCAGCCAACCGAGTATGTGGCACTAGTTTACTAACATCTTTTTTTTTTTCCTTTGGGCAACAACTTCCTGATCATCTATATTAATTGGACTGGGCTACAGGTGGCAGACATCGGTGCATTTCTAGGTGTCAGAGTAGCCATAGCTTTTATATCTAGGATATGTGTGTGTGAATAAAACACCCGGTGCAGGTGATGGTATACATACAGCTAATAAGCATGGAAGTATAACTGTATGTGTGTATATATAACTTTCTGGCCTCTTGACGTAAATAATGAGCATTCCGTGGGTTTTAAGGGCGGAAACCATTATCTGAAGGTTAGCTTAGGGGAAAATTCTGATTGTTAGATTGCCACTTACCCTTGTCTTTTGATGATAATGCTCATTTAATGCCGAGAAGAAGGATCAGTTCATGGTACAGACACATTTTCCAGTTTATTATGTACTTGAGGTTTCAAAGTCTAAGCACTCCACTTCAGCAAACCAAACCAGAGTCCTACATGCAATTGTTAATTTGTAGGCAATTATATCCAAGATAGCTTGTTAATACGTCCAAGTCCCTTTAGCTTTCAATTGGTGATATCATCCTAATAGTTACTTTACATCACAACCCGGAACAAGTCCGTAACAATCAGTCTATGATCTCACCCAGCATTTACTTCTTTCTCATCAGAACCAACTACAGTTGGTTGGATTGCTAAATATAATTCAGCTGCTATTGGTGAACTCTTGCTTGGCAAGACCGCTTCGAGATTTCTAGTGGGCATCAGTCAGTAGCTGTGAATAAGCTTTCCGTTCATCCATTCCCTAGTTTTCCTCTTCTTCACAGTAGCTCTCTCTTTTATGGGAATTACCAGAGTTCCAAGTTTCTGATTTTACGTTCACTACTAGCTTTGTTACTGAAAGTACTTGTGGCTTCCAATGTCAAAGGGATTCATGTCGAGCCTATGTTTTGTAAATGAAACATTGAACTCTTAGTTTTTTTCTGAGTCTCTTATGATTTTCCTCTCTGTATGGGTTCAGAGGTGCTCGTGCATCAATCAAGGATCACGGTGGACTCAGCGCCCTTGATAGGGCCATGGAGAAGGGTGCAATCAAAGATGAGGAGTTATTTGTCTTGCTTACCAAGAGTGAGTGAAATGGAGCTGGTGCTTTTAACTGGTACCCTACAAGCTTCCATCTTCTTCATTTTGTAAAGCATTTTGTTCTATGAATTCTAGCCTTTTCTCCTCCAACGCGTTGAAATTCAATTCGTCTCTCCCCCTTCCCCTCTCTCCAATTTTCGTTGTTGATGTTGGTGAAGTTCCTGAAAGGAACAAGAATGAGTGCATAGTTTTACAAATTCTTTTGACACTTGATTACTTAAACTACTACTGTACTGTTGGAGTAAATTTGTAAAAGTTTTAATGCTCAGAGGTAGCAAATCTTGCATAATCTGATTTATTAACCAAAACTTGTTACAGTTGTTTCCCAGCTTGATTGACTTCTTGTTTTTTGAAAGAAATTGTTGCTAAGTTTAAAGTATATGCATGACTCAATTTAAATACAGCTTATGCACACATACAGGAAAGCTTTCCTACCATACCATGATTCTTTTCATTCCTAAGGTTCGAATCAGGGTTGACTCGATAGTATTAGAAAAAAGGAAAGCGTTTTAGGCCCCAAATTTGAGGAGCTTCAATTTTTATTTTAGTAATAATAGGTTATAGATTCTTTTTAGAAAAAAAAATATTTAGTACTATTTATATTATAGACAAGATTATTTATTTTATATAAAAAGAAAAATTTATTAGAATAAGTTTGGGACATTTGGAATATGATTGTATGATCAATTGAAAAGAATTATTGAATAAAATTAATTTTAATTTTTTTTAAAAAATTGCATCTCAAAGAGATAGAAGAGTAAAAGCGCTTGGAATTTTAGTCCTCGTTAATATACTCTTAAGGAAAAAGTGGCTCTCCTCTTATAGTACTCGGTTCATATTTTTAAGTTTGATGACAAAGTTCAAAGAATAGGGACGGAATCTCCCTTATCACTTCATCTAGTTGATATGGATAAGGGATCAATCATGGAGGTTGATTCGATGGATTAGCTTCGTTCAAATTCATAAGAAAATTTAATTTATTTTTTTAAGTTTAAAGCCTCCATTCGATTTTCGTCTTAGGTCACTAATATGCTTCATCCACTCTTAGTTCAAATATGAAATTTCTAGTTAAGGGTGTGTTAGGTACGAAGTAAAATGTTTTTCAGAGAATAAGTGAATTTTTTACATATTATCTCCCTTCCTTCTGTTTAGTATGTAAGCAAAAAACATTTATATATAATTTAGACAAATATTATGAAAGTTAGGGTTAGGGTTAGGGTTGGGGTTGGGGTTGGGGTTGGGGTTGGGGTTGGGTGGTGGGGATAGGGGACTACTATGATTGGTGCGAAGATGAAATGTATTAGAAGGTGGAGAAGACACAATCAATGTGAAATGTTACTTGTAGAACTTGTTTTCCTAATTTCGTTCAGGATATTATTCTCTTTATTTTTAAAAAAAAATATTTTCTATATATTTTAACTAACTTGTGATGAAAAAATAATCTCTCATGAAACAAACTATCTTATCACAAAGATTGTCTTCAAGAAGAAAACTTGTACAAAGAACTTTATTAAATTTCTACACAAGGGAATACTCTTTTACCTTTGTTGAGCAAGACGGTGTTGAGTTAATAAATCATAAAAACTCTTTTAGTAGCTCTTTTCAAAATCTTGCTCAGACGGTGCTGAGTTGATCGTCATTCTAACAGAAGATTATTCTGGTTCTGGACAATCTAACCACGTGAAGATCATATGGTTTCCTTTTTATTTGCCCAACATCTTTTTTGTAAAGTATATTGATCATGAGAATCATTGTTCTTTACATTCTTGACTGCTCGATTTGAAAACGGAACTAATAAACAAAAAGTAACAAATTCTTCAAAACACTATAATAACTATGACAAATGTCACCTAACTCAATAATATGGAATAAAAGCACTACCAAAATTGTTAAATATTAATACAAAAAAAATTAATTAATTCTTATTTGAAAAGAGGGGACCTAAATGAAACTATGTATAACTTCATGTAT
The DNA here is from genome assembly GCA_025774065.1 of Solanum ossicruentum. Taxonomy (NCBI): domain Eukaryota; kingdom Viridiplantae; phylum Streptophyta; class Magnoliopsida; order Solanales; family Solanaceae; genus Solanum; species Solanum ossicruentum. Next base: position 3,042,558 of record JAOTQR010000079.1, read on the forward strand.
TTTGCCGCCCAAAATAATATATTTTAAGCCCCCATTTTAGACATTTGACTTTATGTATTATAATATTCTAATGTTTTTTGTCTCTCATATTCAATTAAATATTATTATATTAGTCCATAAAGTTCCCTTTTTGGTCTATGCTTGGATGAAATTTTCTAAATTGCTTATTCTATTGGATTGTATTCCCAAAAGAACATGACAAGTTCCTCAAAAGAATTAAGTAGGTTCCACCCTTACATATCCTTTATATATATATATATATATATTTAGATATCAGTGTCCGCGATATTTGTTATTTTTTAGTTATAATAAAGTAATATAGATAGATTTTTGAGAGATAATTAAAATGTTAACATAATTTTTAAATGTTTTAAACTATTGATATTGCGACGTAATATATTTTTTTGAAGTATTTCAAGTCATTAGTTATCATGAATAATAGCATTTTTAACATTAAATTACAACAGAAGAATCATAAAAAATTATAGATATATCCTCAAGTTGCTTAAGAAGACATGTCGACTTGTTGCCTGCTTGAGCAACTTTAATTATCATGATTAGTAGTACGTTTTAACATTAAAAATAAGACAAGAAAATTAAGAACCATAAAAAATTACGGATGTATCGTCAAACTGCTCAAGCAGACATGTCGACTTGCTACCTGCTTGAGCAACTTAACTGTCTCTTATTATATATAGGTAATATATATACTAGTCACAATAGTCGATGTCAACACGGGCCCGATTTTTTTTTGTTTCGATTTATGTAACATTAATAGATTTTTTATACATGCATTTTAAATTTTCAAGTTATTAGTTATTGCAACTTATAACACATTTTATGTTATTTTTAAATAATATATGTTACTTATTTTATTCTAATATATGTTGCGCCTATAATATTTTGATAGTAAAATCAAAATTTGTATTTATTTTTTAAATATTTTAAATTATTAATAACTACAATAGTTGAAAAAATTATTTATTAGGAGTAATATTATAAAACCAAACAGTTGAAGCAAAAACGTCAATAGACGACTGTTTTTAAGAAAAATGATTTATTAGGGTAATATTGTAAATTCACAATTGAAGCAATCGAAGAAATAACTAATAAAAACGACATAGTTAAATTAAGCAACTGAAGCAGACACGTTAATTGATAGCTACCTTAAAGAAAAAATAATTATTTAGGGGCAATATTGTAAATTTATAGCTGCAACAACTGAAGAAATAATTGGTAAAAATGATATTAAGTAGATAAAGAAGATACGTCAATCGACAACTGTCTGCTTAAGCAAGCAGTTGAAGCAGGCATATCGACCATGACATGTCTGCTTTAACTCTCTTATATATAGTGTGCATGTATATATAGAGAGTAACATTATGTTTGTGTAGTTACTACATCTATATATTTGGCTATATCCATTTTACAATTCGATTAATTCAGATTGAAGATGAGATGTATCACTTTAGGAGTAAATGGCTTGATTAATTCAGATTGAAGATATGGTGTATCACTTTAGGAGTGATATGATTAATTCTTACTAAACATAAATATTTTATTATTAGGTTCGAACTCAAAATATCTGTTTCATAAGTCTTCTGTAAGAAAACAGAGCCATTGATGAAACTAAATCATGCATAATTTCATGCCTTTTGCCGCCCAAAATGAATATAATTAAAGCCCTCAAATTAAAACCCTATAAAAAGTCAAGTTTTAGACATATTTACTTTATGCATTATAAGATTCTAATGTTTTTGTCTCTCACCTTAATTAAATATTAATTGATTATTTAACTACCAATATTAACTATAATTATACAATATTAATTGATTGTTTAACTACCAATATTAACTATAATTATACAATATTAATTGATTATTTAACTACCAATATTAACTATAGTTATACAATATTAATTGATTATTTAACTACCAATATTAACTATAATTATACAATATTAATTGATTATTTAACTACCAATATTAACTATAATTATACAAAAGAGTCCATAAAGTTCTCTTTTAGCTTTACTCTCGGATGCAATTTTTTAAATAGCTTGTTTATTGGAATTATTCCAAGGAAAATGAGTATATTCCTCCCCAAACTATTCTTATAAATAAATTATATATAAGTAACAATTAACTTATTTGTATATTTGACTATTTTATCGATAAGATCGTATTCTTTGGCAAATGGAATATTCCCTCCGTCTATTTTTATTTATTTTCTATTGACTTGACATAAAGATTAACAAAATAGTAAATGATAAGGGTAATTTTACCAAATTACCTTTTGAATATAATAAATACAATATATTGAAAAATATAATAGAAAATGACTATAACTAATGATAAAAATAAATTAGGAACTAAGTATGAAATAATATCTTAATTTCATAAAGTGGATAAGTGTTGTTAGACATCTCAAAATAATATAAGAAACAAATGAAGATAGAAAAGGGAATATTATTACCGATATTTAAGAGAAACTTGTTTACTAGGTGGGTAGTCGTTAGGTGTCGATTTCAAGCTAATCGCTCAATTTGTTGACTATTTAAATCATTTCACATTATTAATGAGTGTTCGATTTCCATGTAATTCTTTCTCCTATCCTCCCCCACCCCCACCCCCCACACAAGAAAAAATACCAGTTTATTTTCAAATATATTCTCTATAAAAACGTATTATTCGCACAAGATGTAATGTCATTGTAGTTTTTGAATCGATTCATTGTATCATATTAGTTAGATAATAAATATGATTCATATTCTAATCTATCTTTAAAATCTTGATCACAATAACTCTTAAGTCTTAATTAAAATGTCATTGTAGTTTTTGAATCGATTCGTTGTATCATAATAGTTAGATGATAAATATGATTCATATTCTAATCTTACTTTAAAATCTTGATCACAATAACTCTTTTAAGTCTTAATTAAGAAACGATATACTCTCTCCGTCCTTATTTACTCGTCCCTTATACTATTTTGAAATGCCCAACAATACTTGTCTAGTGGTATGAAATCAAGAAATTATTCTACACTTAGTGCCTAACCTACCCTTATCATTAATTATAGTCATTTCTCTACTACATTTTCAAGATGCATGGTATATTTATTATATTCAAAGGATAATTTGATAAAATTACTCCTATCATTTACTATTTGTTAATCTTTGTGTCAAGTCAATAGGGGACAAGTAAAAATGAACGTATGGAATATAATTATGACATAATTAAGTGTCCCTAATATTAAATATTCACAAATTTGTCTCTTCTTGCCGCCCTACAACATAAAATTAAAAGATTATAATATATTTTTTAGGGCCTCATATAAGTCAAAATTAATACCTTAATTAGAAAATGGCTTTCCTTAAGCATAACTCTTAATTATTGTTAATTCAGTATTTGATATTCACTCAAATTAAATTTGAATTCACGAAGAGATCAATTTCTTAATTAGTGGGAGATCAATCACTATAAAAAGGTATAACATATAGATCAATAATTTTAAATATAGCAAAATATTAGTGCAAATA
>JAOTQR010000079.1:3054471-3091518 GCA_025774065.1 Solanum ossicruentum
TTCGTTTTGTATAATTTCGCATGTTAATATTATGGTTGGGTTGTAGGCTGACTTGTCTTGGTGGAAAAAGACGAGTGTCATCACGCCCATTTTCGGGTCGTGACATTATCACATCCTCAAATATAAACTATATATCTATCATCACTAATGAGCTTGATAAAAAATAGTGATGTTGAATAAATAAAAATAATAATAAATTAGTAATAAAATAAAATTAATTGTGAAAACTAAAGACTTTGATTGCAACTCATTTGTTATTTTGTTATAATTTAGTTTACGTGTTATTTATCTGAACACGTTTGATTTTCAATTAAACAAGTAATGTTGTGTTGGTTTAAATATTAATTTCAACTAACAAATATTGTCTTTTATTGTTTATTTATTTTGGTAACACTTGTGAATTATCATTATCAGAGCCTTCAAAATGATTACAAATAAATCACTAAGCTCTTGATATCCTGCTAAGAATGTCAAACAACTAAACTTCAAAAAAACTAGATCAAGCTAAGTACTAGCAACTCAGTCTATACATGAACTCTTTACAACTATATGCTTTCTTTGATGCATTGAAAACTCTCAATCTAATTTTAATATCTCTTTTAATTTGTGTTTCATCCTCCTTTGGTTGTATACATATTCCTCTAAATTGTTTCTAGTTCCTTGCCTTCCATAGTAGTATATGCCCCCCCCCCCCTCCCCATATAGCTGCCAATATTTACTTTTTAAACCTATTGCATCTTTTTCTTTTTATTGCCAATATTAGTTTTGAGCTGAGGGTTTTAGGAAACAACCTCTTTACTTCTATGAGGTAGCGATAAGGTCTGCGTACAATTTACCCTCCCCAGATCTCACTTGTGAGATTTCTCTGGGTATATTGTTGTTGTTATTGTAGTCTTATCAATGTATTCTCTTTTTAATTTGATCTTGGAAAATAAAAGCCTTATCATTCATGAATTATGTTGACTATAATTTATAATTTATATCAATTATTTATTATTCCAATTTTAGATTCTCATTAATTTTTTAAGCCTTTCAAATTGATATTGATTGTCCTTGAAAAAATTCATATTGAAATGGATGAATCTCTTGTATGGTTTGCGAGTTATTTTATAGGAGCGGGAGTTTATCTTGTGTGCACTGAAAGAGTAGTCACTGTGATTTTCCTTATCATTAAAAAAAAGATGAATCCTTTGTTGATATCCGTCGTGTGTTAAATTAAATAATAATATTAAGATGATGAACTTATTTTAATTGTGTTGTTTGTTTATGTGAATTTGAGATAGAAAATTTCTTTTGTGTGTGCGTCTAACAATGATTTATACACTTCTTATAATTTCCTTTATATGAGGTATATAGATATCGACTTTCATCTTATTTTATTTAAATTTTTTTATAAATTTAAAAATATCATTGTATGTTTCATTTAACAATGAATTTCTTCTTACTCAATTTCACGTAAAAATTCAAGACAAATATTCATAATAATTTGAAAAATACAATTTCACTTACAAGTGTGAGTATCACTATAAAAAATATTCCAAGTTGTTAAAGTAATTTATGAAAAATTGTTTCTGGTCAACATATTCAAATGGAAGAAAAATGAAAATAAACAACTATATATCTAATTGCGTAAGTACTGAAATACACATTACCTCATCTCTAGTCCATTTAACTTTAATAATTTTTTGTATTTGAAGAAATGCACAATCTATATTTATATTTATTCCTCAAAAACTTTGTCAATTCTAACTTACCACATATGATATATTAATTTTCCACGTTCAATAAATATATCGAATTTGAGATTTCGTTGTTAACGTCTTAGAAAAAAAGTTTAGATCTTAATATTAACTTCAACGAATAATTGTATTAAAAAGATATTTAACTAAAAATTAAATAGCTAAAAAGACACAACTATTAAAGTCAAAATATACAATTATAACAGATCAAATAATCATTTTTCTATTATGATCATTATTATTTTAATCTGAATCAAAGACATTCACTGAATAAATAGTATTCAAATATATTATTATTATCCATTTTTATTACTCCATTATTATACTACATACCCCTAGATGTCCATTCAATTGTTGCAATGCATTTTGGGAAGAACCAGCTAGCTTTGGGTTCGAGTGACATTTCAGTCCTAACCATAACTCATCCGCCGATTCTTTAATATCAGTCGGTTCAAGCCTCCATCTAGTTTCACCCAAGATTCACCTTGGTCATGGATAGATCACCCACATTTGGGTCCATAAGCAGTGAGAATTATTTTATGAAGACTCGCTTTCACTACGGCTCCGATGATTCCCTTAACCAAGCCACTGCCTATGAGTCACCAACTCATTCTTCAACAGGCAAGCAGTTAGAGTCCTGACTCCTTCCATTGCTTGGGAGCTTATGGTTTTATGTTTTATGTCACTCCCGGATGAGGATTCTTTTCATCCTTCCCTCATGATACTATTTCACTATCAATTACTCAGGAGTATTTAGCCTTACAAGATGGTCGTTGCTGATTCACAAGGAGTTAATCGTATCAAAGCGTAAGCTAGTGATGCTATAATTCTAAAGTTGAAAAATCGTTCGACCGGGTAAGGAATATCAGGTCAACATGATGAACGGTCTATATCATGTCGAGTGCAAATATTTCCTTGGACACGCGAAGCAGCAAATTATTTTTTTTTTCGATAAATATATATAGCAGTGGGGCTTTTTTTCCGAACTTCTATTATACAGTAAAAAAAGAAGAAGAAAACCCTCGAAGTCCGCCGTAACGCCGGCGTCCTTGGTCTACTCGCCGGCTTAGAAGAAAGAAATTGCTCAGTTATTTGATGTTTCGAGTCTATAGATAGCTGTTTTAGTTTGTTTCATTTTAGTTGTTAGGGTTTTGGTGTTCGAAGATGTATCCTTCTCGAGGAAGCAATGTGTACGGACAGCAATCGTACTCTTCACAATCAACCTACGGACAAACCGTGAGTATCTGTTTTTGCTTTGTTTTGTTATTTGATACTTTTGTTGTTGTTGTTGTGTAATTAAAGTGGTGTTGCAATTGAAATTTATTCAGTCAATGAGTTATGAGAAGTGAGAACTCGTTCTAATCCTCCTCTAATTTGAAAAGGCGGATTTGAGCTTGTGTAAGTTGAATTGTATGTTATCTTAGTCTCACACAATCACACTTGTCCATACTAATTTTTGGGTTTGAGTTAGGCTCAGGTGATATATCTTATGTGGTAACATAGTGAGGTGCATTCCTGTTTGGGCTTTCGGTCGATGCTTTAGTTAGGTCGGGGCGCGTGAAGGGGAGTTGTAGTGTGTTGAGAGTTTAACATTTTTTTTTTTGGAATGGATGATGGTTTGCTTATATGACCTAGCTTTTAGGGTTGAGTTAGACATAGATGTCATATCTTCACTGGCTGAAAAGCAATAATTAAACCTCAACCCTCATTGCTTGACGTAATCCTCGATTTCAGTAATATCAAACTAACACCCAATAATAATAAATAATCGTCCAAAGGAATAGGTACTTATACACACACAATATTGATATAAATATTACCATGACAATTCTAAATATTTCTGGACATGAAGGCATATGTAGCAAAGGAGAACTAGAAGTAGATTCTGAAATAGCTTGAACCTTGAAAAATTCGTGATTATATCAACTCTCACTCACAATTTCAACCTAGTTAAATGCAAAATTAAATTTAAAACAATAGCTAGAACCCAACAATATTTCCAAAGTATGTTCAAAAGTCAGAACTAACAAATTTCTTGGTATTGGATTCTTGTCTAAATTTACCCCTCATCTGAAGATAGAGAAGTTGTTTCTGATAGACCCCCGGCTCAATGAAACACATGTACAAGCAGTTTGGAAAAGGAAATAGCAAACACCATCTAAAGTTACTAAGTTTTAATTAATTTCTCAATATAAATACTAAGGAAATGGCATAAATGAGAGGCCAGACAGTCTCAGATGGAAATGGAATAACAAAGGTACCTTCTCAGTCAAATCTGCTTATTGGTACCAAAATCAGAGAGGCCCAATCAAGTTTAACTGGCCTTGGAAGGAGGTCTGGAGTGCAAAAATGCCTATGAAAGTTTCATGCTTTAGTTGGTTGGTTAACACAAGACAAGGTACAAAGAGGAGGTCGTCAGATATGTTCAAGATGTCTATTATGTGGGCAGTCTGATGAAAATAATGAGCATCTTTTTTGACATTGTAAGACAACTGCAAATCTCCATGTTCTTTAGTTTCTTGGGTGTCAATTGGGTTATGCCTGTATTGACATTGGGTCTTCTTAATATCTGGAAGAGTGTGGGGAAGAGAAGTAGAGATGAAGAAGATTGTGGCAAGTTATCCCCACTTGTATATGGAGCTTAATTTGGAAGGAGAGGAACTCAAAACAATTTGAAGACATAGCAATCCTATCCAAAAGATTAGGATGAATTTTCTTAGCCTACTCTTTTTTTTTTGGGTGCAAAACAGAACAGGGATGGGGGGGGGGGGGGGGGGGGTTGTAGGAGAATTAGTGGATTTAATTGGCAATATATAAATTTTCATCTTTGGAGGGGCTTCTGTTATGGTAATTTGGTATTAGTAAGTATATCCTTGTAAAGTTCTTAACTGAGCATTTTTCCCAGGTGCTAAGTTACGACTACATACATTTGGTTACCTTTGACTCAAAAAATAAAAAAATACAAGGACCGGGTTAAAGCTAACGTGTTCCCGGAAACCTATTCCAAACATTGTCTGCCCCTGCTCTATGGATCCTTTAATTTCATTGTGTTATTTCCTTGGCTATATCAGCATTGAAATTGTAATCGTAAAATGTTAATGCCAGAGCAATTGTTGGTCATGTTGGACAAAATCTAAAGCAACTGTGCAGAAGTAGGAAAATAGGCGGTTCCATGACTCTATATGGTTGAGATTGTAACAGTAAAAGCTAATTGATTTTTGGAATAATGATATTGTTGTATCAAATGAGAAATGAGGTAGGAAGGAGTGTTAAGCGTGTAAAAAAGTGAACGTGAGAGTCAGATTGTAGTCTGAACGACTTGCAGATCAGGTGGGGACAACAATAAGGATTCTCAGCTGTAGTCCGATGTAGTCTGAACTAGCGTATATTCATGGGCATCTTTTTTCATAAACCATGGGGTGCATAATTCATTCTAAAGTGGCTCTTGATTTACATTTATGATTGATAAAGCTCTTCTATTGTATAGTTTTCTGTACTATATTCATGATTGTAATTTTATATCACTTTCTCTGTTCATCTAGGTGGGACATGGTTACTCCGAGAGTTCTGCCGGAAGGCCTGAGAGGTCCTCTCAGCTACCACGACATTCCTCGATGTTAGGAAACCCTCAAGATGCCGAAATGGATGCTTACACCACTCACAGTCATCATCCATCAACAGTGCCTAATTATGGTGGACAATATAGCTCTGTGTATGGTTCAACTGCTCAGCAGGTTAGCAGATTGTTCTGCATCGTATATATTCTAGTTGTATGATTACTTGTCTATTGCAAAAGTGTCTGAAGAATGAAATATCGCAATACACGGCACAAATGCTTGTGTTATATTTGAAAGAGATGGGGTGACCTTGTGTTTCTTGTGATGTGGACTTGGTGTCAGAATAATAGTTTGTTTGACCAAAATTTTAAAATTAGCTTGTTTTGAGAAGTGCTTTTCAAAAAGTACTTCTGGTGAGAAGCAGTTTGTTCATGGCTAATCAATTTATAAAAGCACTTTCGAGCAATAATTAATGTTTGTCCAAGTTTTTTTTTTTAGATGGTAAAATATGTTTGATCAATGCCTTTAAAAAGTGCTTCTAAGCTATGTTGCTCGGTCTCTTCAAAAATGTCAATGGGTGTCTCATATTTTTCAAAAGTAGTGTATATGGAAGGGAAGAGTCTGCTCAAGTTTGCTTGTAAGTGTATACTCTCGAAAGTGCTTTCCAGAAAAGCACTTCGGGCAGAAGCTACTTTTTAGGGCTTGTTTGGATGGACTTATAGCTTATGTCTTATAAGCACAAGTCATGAGTTAGGAATCCTAATGATTGGTTTTTGGCTTATTTTTGTTATTATATCTTAGAAAACAAGTGCTTAAAAGCACTTTTTATTTTATCCACACACTATAAAAATGCTTATATAATTGTTTTGATTTAAAAGCACCTAAAATAAGTTGATCCAGGCAGGTGCTTAGTTTCTCAAAAACAACTTTTGCTTCTCCTCAAGAGCACTTTTCTTCTCCGAAAGGCTTGTCCAAACACCTCAACTTTGAAAAAGCTCTTTGGAAAAAAACACTTTTGGCCTTGGAGAAAAGCTTGGCCAAACAAACTATGATTCTTCTATCATCATGAGAGAGCAAAAATTTGCATATAATATTCAATTTATACAAACTTTAACTTCCGTGAATTTAATCTGGTTCTTGTACTGTTGTTTGAACGAGTGCAATATGTTGGTTGTTTCTCTTTGCATTTTTGATAGTGTAATTGGATAGATGGTATATTTGCATATTCTCACAGTAGTGGTAAAGCTGTTATGCTGTGTTAGAGTAGCTGATTTCCTGCCTTTTTCACACAATTACATGTTGTTTAAGATATACTAGTTGGCATGCCAAGACATGTGCTGTTTTGATATGCATAATCGGCCTGTTACATTTTAGAGTTGAACCATTTGGAAATCTCATCCTTGAACATGTAGCTTCTTTCTTTGCATGGTTGTAACCAAAAAAAATCTCCATTGTTCACCACTAGCCAGTGCATGTACATGCTGCTTATAGTATAGCCTGTGTTGCAAAGTCCATACATTTGACGGTCTCATAAACTTGTTTCACTTGTGGGATATTCGACAAGATCATGTTGAGTGTGCTTCCTTACTTTTCCACCAAATTTAAGGACTGGGTTTATAAAGCTCCTATTATGTCTAATTTATTAATGCTTTGCATAGTGTGTGTGCGTGTGTTGCTTTTTGAGTGTTTCAGTTAAGCCTTTTGCATTACCAATTGTTATATTTTCTGATTGTGGGTATAAAAGCATGTCTCTCTACATCTCTTTCATATGCAGATGCCCACAATTGGTGGAAAAGGAACTGGATCATCAGCTTTGGAAAGTCGTAGTGCCTTTGGTGTGGATTCACCAAAGTTCACGGCAGGTGATTACGTTTCATCGTCCAGCCACGGATATGGTCATAAAGCTGAACAACAATATTCTGATAGGCTTTCTGATTATCCATCCCTTGATAGACGCCAATATGGTGAACGACATAACTCTTATGCGGGGAGAGATCTGACTAGTGAGCAAGCCAGTCGATATTCTGATTCAATATCTTTCGGTCATAAGCATCAGGTGCGGTTTTTACACTAGGCCTTCTATCTTTTTCAATGAACTCTTTTGATTGTTTCCACCACCCCAGACACACCATGAGCACCTGCACATGAGATCTCAATGCTTATGGTGGTCATTATATGGATTGTGATTGTTCCGTTATAGAAATAATAAATATATGCCATTGTTACCAATTAAAAAAAATAAATTCTGAATGAGCATTGGGAAGTGTGAGTTACCCAAACTTCTATCTGTTATACCTTCTTGGAGATTAACTAAACCAGAACATAAAGGAGCTGGATAAGAGAGAAGTTAATAGTCCATCCTGGACAAGATAGCCCCTTCGGTATGGAATATAAAAAAAGGGGGTTTGAGCGTAACAATATGTGTTGTAAATACAATCATAAGAGTGGGTACTCTATTTTAGAATCTTAAGGGTATGCCATCTACCATGCCTGCCAAGATCAGAGAAGCAATCCAGAGTTGGGAGGAAGCAGGAAAGTAATCCAGGTACTGAGACAAGTGGAGAATTGTCCCAGCTAGTATATGGCGGGCAATATGGAAGGAAAGGAACTGAAGAGCTTTTGATAGTGTAGAGAATAGTATGCAAAAAGTCGAATTAAGTTGTCTTATGCTACTAATTTTTTGGTGTAATCAGTTATTCTCAAGCAATACTATGTCCATAATTGATGTACTAGACTCAATTTAGGAAAAGATAGTAGGATTTTTGAAGTACAAGTTGGAAATTTTGACCGGTACAGTTTTAGTACTATCTTTTGAGTAATATACGAAGTTACCAGTTTCAAATATAGGAGTAGCAATACAATGTCATAATTTGGTTTGGTTTGAATCTTTCAGTAAAACTTTCCAGTTTGTAAAATAAGTTTGGATGTTCTGGAGGTTTGAAGAGGAAACTATGCTGAGTAATACTGCTGGTTGTCATTGTTTAGGCACAATGTACTTGTCCGTGTCCCGGCTAAATAATTTATTATTTTCTATGATCTTTTTCTTAATGTCTTCTATGTTTTCCTCCATTGTTAGGCTGAAAGATATGAGCATATGGATCAAGCATCTATAATGCGACAAGAGCAAATACTGAAGTCTCAGACATTGCAATCTGCTTCCATTGACGGAGGATCTAGGTATGCACTCTAGTTCTATCTCAAAATTGTGTGATGTAATAGCAAAATGCTCTTTACAACCACACGATTGATTCTGTTTAATTGTATTCCCCTTTGCATTATCAGCATCTATACCTGGCTCTAACATGTAAATGGGAGTGCAATACTTTCTGTTAGTGATAGCTTATATCTGTACACATCCTGTGCCAAGCTTCTTAGATGGAGCTATATGTCCTATTGCACTAAGTAGCAAAAAATTTCTGGCAGACAAGTTGACTATCTTGCAGCAAGGAGTGCTGCTGCTCGTCATTCAGCCCAAGATCCTATAACTTATAGTAGCAGAATCGACTCAGATCCTCGCACTTTATCAACATTACCTGGATCATTACTTCCTGGTCAACACGCTCCTTCTATCCTAGGGGCTGCACCGCAAAGAGCTGTTGAGGATGTCATGTATGTTCAGAGTTCTACAAATCCTGGTTATGGAGTGAGCCTGCCTCCAGGTAGAGACTATGGGATAGTAAAGGGACTTCATGCAACTTCCGTTGACTCTGACTATCCTAGCAGCGGGTTGGTACGTGCTGGTCACTCAAGGTTAGATGATTATAAGGATGACAGGGTTGTCTACTCTCGGGAGCTTGAACGAAAGGAGAAAGATCGACACTCTTCACGTGAACGAGTGAAAGATCGAGAAAGGGCGAAAGATCGAGAACGGGAACGGGAACGAGAACGCGAACGCGAACGAGAGCGAGAACGGGATAGGGAAAGAGAACGAGAACGAGAACGGCAGCGACAAAGAGAGCGTGATCGTGAACGTGCTTTGGAACGTAAGGAGAAGGAAAAAGATCATGAGCACAAACGCGGAGCTGAAACAAAGCATGACCGAACACCTCCCAGGAGTTCCAGGGATCGACGAGGGCCCTCTTTAACCAAGGACAATAGATCTTCACGGCGAGAATCACCACGTCCTGAAGCTTTGAATAGGTGGATTTATTTGGTTTTGTCCTTCTATGGTTGTGTGTATGTTTAGCAGCTGCTACATATTGCAGCATTTGTAACTAACTTGGTGTTCTATTATGCTGAAGGCGTCATTCACCTGTTAAAAGGAGAGAGTATTTCTGCAAGGTAAAACAAGAGTTTAGCGCTTGAATCGTTATTATCCCTCCTTACGTGATTCTGCTTTCCATGTGGGAATGAAGTGTTGTGAGGACTTCTTAGTACTTTAAACTTCTTGATCATCATATTTCATGGACAGATTAATCAAGTTACTCGTTTCCAAAAATATCCTTATTCCCTTTCCAACACAGTTGGGCTATTGGCTTTTTCAATTATCCTGTGTTGCAACAAGCTCTTATTTTGAACCATTACGAGTGTCAAAGAGTGTCAGATATTTTGTCCCTTCTTTTCCTTTATCTTCTTGCTGGTCTCCTATGCTCTCTTCCATCTTTTCCTCCGGATGCTGCGGTCTGTGATGCTCAACACATGTAGTTTCTGCAAAGTATTGTGTTCTCGCTGCTCCTTCCTTTGATCCTGGAGACTCTTGATCCTTTTCTGTACTATCAAAACTTGTCCTGGTTATCCTTTCTGGGATGATAGTTGTTGTCTCTTTTTTGATAATTTTTAAGCTGCCTTCATTTGAATGGTTGATTTTTGGGACTTAAAAGACTCTGCTTCAGTTATTTAACAAGGACATCTAATGATTACTATTCTTATGCATTTATTGGTGTTCTGCAGGTTTATTCATCCAGTTTGGTTGAAATTGAGAGGGATTATCTGTCACTGGATAGGCGGTATCCCAGGCTTTTCATATCTCCAGAATGCTCAAAGGTTTGCTTTCTCTTTCATTCTGCTAATTTTATGTGAGATATTTTATGTGACATCACATTTTGCTTTGCTGTAGGTAGTTGTAAATTGGCCAAAAGGGAATTTTAAGCTTTCTTTGCATACTCCTGTCAGGTAATAAGTCACAATACTCTTACTGTCTTATTATTATTTTTTCATAATCTATTTCTTCCATTTTGCACTATAGCATTCTGTTTGGTATTGGAACATCTGATTTGCAAAAGAATATTAAGTCTCTCAATGATTTTTCAAACGATCTATTCCTTACGAGTCGCAGCTTTAAAAGATGCTTTCTCTATCCCCCGCATATAATCTGGTGTAGTTGATTATTATGTAGATATGGAGTTCTGCTTTCTCGAAAAATATTAGATCGATATGCAGTTTTGCTTTCTCAAAAAAAATGAATATTCCCTTTGTCCCAATTTATGTGACTTGCTTTCTTTTTTAGTCGGTCCCAAAAAGAATGACATGTTTCCATATTTAGTAATAATTTAACTCTAAAATGCCTATTATGTTGAGATGATTTATAGCTACACAAATATCTATGACTAATTTTGGACCGCAAGTTTCAAAAGTCTTTCTTTCTTTCTTAAACTCCTTGCAAGTAAAACTAACTCATGTAAATTAGGATAGAGAGAGTAGGTAGGTATGCAGTTTTGATTCTTTGGAATCTGTAAGCTGTTGGCTGTTATGACACTTCCACTCTTTTTATGATCGAACAGTTTTGAGCATGATTTTGTCGAAGGAGAGGCTACAACACTACTGAAACGGCTGTCATCGAAACCGTCCTCTGGTGAACCTGAAAAAGCAGAACCTGGGATGACTATCTGGAATGCAAAGGTTTCTATTATGAAGATATACGAATTGCTTTAGAACCTGTCCTTTGCTCTTCCTTCCTTTCCTCTGATAATTCTTAAGTTAGCATGTGCTTGAGATGTTATCATGATATTATAAGTGGTGGTCGGGTAAAAGAACCAGTAGAACTTAATGGTCGGAATTGTTCTGGGATTTCAATGCAAATAACAAAGAAGTCCATTAGTTTTATAATCAGAGGAAAGGTGCCCTCTTTTCCTTGCATTTGGTTTAAATTTTCACTGAAGAGCATCATAACTGAAGTGGTGAGTGTTTCTGGTTCACGGTGGTTTTATAACATTTAGCTGTCCGTACTACTCCTGTGTTTTGGGCATCTTTGAGACTAATTGGTGTCTTAATTATGGATTTTTAAGAGGAAGAAAGATGTGATAACTGCTTTTGGTCTTTATGACTTCTAATATAGGTGATAATTGCATTAGTTCAATATTTCCCTTGCTCCTTATCATTGCCAGTATTAATGCCACCTGAACAGACTTTGTTCCATCTTGATTAGATTGCAAAGCATAGACCTTATGAAAGTAGAACCTCTGCCCTGATTTTTCTCCAACACTGCTGCTTTATCTGTTCTGTATGCTATATGTTCAAAGATGACTAGCAAGTTGGTTTAGTATTTTCCAATATTATAGTGTAAGCACAGTATATATGCGATGGCATTATAGTGGAAGAACAGTATACGTTGCGCTAACATATTTCTGATAGTTGTCATTTTTATTTTCTGATCTATAGATGATTTTGATGAGTGGGCTTAGCAAAAATTCTCTGGAGGAGTTGTCATCCGATCGAAACTATGATGACCGAATACCTCACATGTGCAATATGCTTAGGTTTGCTGTTCTTAAGCTGGAAAATTCTTTGATGGCTGTAGGGGGCCAATGGGATAGTGTTGATGGTGGTGATCCATCATGTGATGACTCCTCTTTGATTCAGACAGCTCTTAGGTTTGTTAATCACATTCCTCTACTTGATTTTTTACATATTTTTCACTAACCCTACTGATAGAGCTCTTGCTATTAGACATGCAAAGGACATAGCTCATCTTGATTTGAAGAACTGCCAGCAATGGAACCGTTTTCTTGAGGTAACATCAGCCTGTAGGGGTATATCTGTCAGTTTATTCTACCTTACATGTTTACAGTACTCTCCTCTTCTTTTTTCTTTTTTGCAACTGAAACAATTTTATTTACCAAAAACAATTAGAACTGTGTAAGGTCCGCGATGGTAAAGCAACCAAACACAGCAAGCATCGAAGCAACACTATTGCTCAACTGTTACAAATTGTTGTGCCTAACCTACCAACCTAGCTATTCTCAGGGGTAAAAATTTAATCTTGCAAAGGCTCCTGTTAGCCATGTGTGATCAGATCCTCTGAACACTACCTCGTGTTATCTTCCTGATTACCTTCTGGGGTTCACTTTTCATTGCCTTGAAAACACAGCTATTCTTCTCAATCCACACATAGTATACAAAGGTAGCAAGGCCATTTTATTAATAACATCAGCAGCTCCATTGCCTCATACATGGTTATTTGTCCATTCTAATTCTTCTGTCCAAGTCCAACACTTATCTGTCTATACCTAACCACTGGAGGATCTTGGATCATATAGTCGCAGCTGCCTGTCAATTTTTAGTTCATCAGGTTCCCTGTCCCTTCCGCAGTCCATGCTATTGAGATTGTTCATATCATAAAAATATGTTCTATATTTTCCGAGAAATGTAGGTGGAAAACTTGAGCTGAGAAATAGTTGCTGATCTGGATCACAGAACCTTAGTAATTGCTAACTACTAAATTTATATGTTATTGAGGATGATTTATTTTTTGATGCTTGGCAGATACACTATGATAGAGTTGGGAAGGATGGGCGGTTCAGTCATAAAGAAGTCACTGTTTACTTCGTCCCAGACTTGTCTGAATGCCTCCCTTCATTAGAATCATGGCGTGAGCACTGGTTTACTAAAAAAAGGGCTATTGCTGAGAGAGAAAGGGAACTTGCTCTAAGGAAAGAGGTCTGTTGGCTCAAAGTACTAGTACATTTCTTGTACCCCTTCAATAAGAAAATCTCTGTTGTTTTGATGAATATACTAAATTTATTTTATTAAGAAAGGTAATTTATTGCTTTATATGGCACCAAGCCTGCGCAGTCTAGTGGGCCTTACAAAAAGGAAAAAAATTAGTTATAAATTGAGAAGATCTATCAAGTTGTCTCTTCCATTTATGTCCAGTAACTGACACCAAAAAGCTAGACACTGACTAACTTGATCCTCATCAACTCTCCTTCCAAAAAAAATCCTTTGGTGTCTCTGAACTTCCAAGCCAATTACCAAATGGCTGGAGAATGGTATTCCTCTGTGCCACTGGAAAAGTGAATCTTTTATATTTTCTGGCATGCACACTCATCCACTATACATTAAGTATGTGCAGAATGGCTAGATCCTTATCAGAGAGGGAGAGGGAGGGGGGGGAGGGAGGGAGAGAGAGAGAGAGAGAGAGAGAGAGAGAGAGAGAGAGAGGCCTTATTCATTAATATTATCTGTTTCAATAGCAATACACCTCTACTTTTTGCAAGTCATACCGAGTCAGACAGGACTGTGCCTCTTACCAAACACTTGACTTTGTGTGATGCTTTAATTTTCAAATGACTTTGTGGGATGCTTTAATTTTCAAATCTGTTTCAGTTTCCAACGTTTCTGCTGCTCCCTGCTAAATCCTGATGAGATGACCTCATTCCTTTTGACCTTTCCCTACTTGTGTCTTGTTGTGATTTGTGATTATAGTTGTGGGTTAGATATGTTGCCAGCTGTAGGTGTTTTCAATTCCAGAATGCCAATTGTTCTTTATGACCCTTTTATCTACAGAAATTTTCCTCCCTGCTGACCTCCACCATTTTGCGGATGAGCTGTTATTTGGTCCTTCATGGTTCTTACACCAAGGGCCTCCATTCCCACTCAAGATTGTATTTCCTTTCTCCGCTGAATTGCCATTTTAAATCCTCCCTTTATCTTTCTCACTACTCCATCCAAAAAGAATGCGTTGTCACAGCACCAGGTTCAACACAGATAGTCTCAATGTAATTTTTTTGTTAGACAGTTTCAAACTTTGAAACTGCATAGAAACACTAAATTTCACTTCTTGTAGTTAAACCCCCATACACATGTTTGAAACAATCATAAATTAAGGATAAAGTCTTTGATTCTCATAATCGCAATATTCTATTCTTTTTCTTTTCATTTGGTTTAGTAGCAGATGGTACATTAATGGTTTTGCTTCTGACCTGTTAAATTATTTGTTTGATCTAGAAATCTGGAGAGAAAGAAAGCCAGAAAGGTAAGATATCTGAAATTTTGGTACATCAATTTCTTTACCTGAGAATCAAATCTGGTTCATTTGTTCTTTTTGGAATTCAATAACCGAAGAGTATCAGTATCTTACAGATGCTAAGAGAGGTCCCAAGTCAGAGAGGAAATCTGCATCTGGAAAGTCTGCAGAAGCAAGCAAGGAGGAGAATGATGACAAAGCAAAAGATAATACAGCTGATAAAGAAGGGTCTGACAAAAAAAGTGGAATGAGTAAACAAGCTCTTGAAACTTGTAAGGTGGGAAATGATAATGCTGAACCGAATTCAGTAGAAAGCGCTGCTACTGAAGCTGATGGTAGTGCAAAGTCAGTTAAGAAGAGAGTTATAAAAAGAATTGTTAAACAGAAGATCTCCAATAAGAAAGACTTGGAAACCACAGAGAAAGTGAATGATAAGGTGGATAGTAAGGAAACTGGGGAAGGAAATATGACCACAGAGATTGCTTCTCCCCAGGTTGGAGCATCTGCTAACCCTCCAGTTAAAACATTTATAAGGAAGAAAATTATTAAGAAGGTTCCTGTTGTGAAAACTCCAAAAGAAGATGGGATGAAACCTCCTGACGTGGAAAGTGTCAAGGAGGTGGAATCTTCGGAAGACAAGGGGAATAGTAAAACTGATGGTAATAGTACTTCTGTCAAGCAGGATGCTGATGTCAAGCAGGACACTGTTGTGAAGAAATTAGTTAAGAGAAAAATAATTAAGAGGGTTCCCAAACGAAAAGCAGCAACTACAGACACCAACAGTGGAGTCACTGGTGTTGCTAGTCTCAGAGATGATGTGAAAGAGGAGAAATCAGTTCAAGCTGCAAGTGAGGTGAAAAATGTGGGTGATAATAAAGCAGAAACTGCGGAGAATGTGGATGTTGTCAACCAAGAAAAGAAGGTTAGCCCTACAACAAAATCAAAACTAGCTGACATGAAGCAACAAACTAAAGAAGTAAAAAAGACCAATGAGTTAAATCTTGGTGGGTCCAAGAAAGAATCCGAAGCAGACAAGCATAAAAGTTCTCAAAGTGATGGACTCTTAAAGATTAAAGGAAATGAAGTCCCCAAAGAACAAACAGGAAAGAAGGATCAGGATGAGAAAATCCTTTCAAAGAGCAAACCAACAAAAGAGATCAAAGAAAAGAGAAGTGAAGATCCTCCTCGGCACCCTGGATTTTTTCTTCAAACAAAAGGGAGCAAGGATATGAAGGTAGGTCGACTAAGAATCATGCTACTGTTCAAGTTGGAATAAATGTTTTATCCTACTCTTTGTATGAAATAACTGCTGTTGTGTTCTTATGCTTGCAGTTGCGATCATTGTCTCTTTCATTGGATTCTTTGTTGGATTATACTGACAAGGATATTGAAGAGTCAAGATTTGAGGTATGCCCTTCTTAACATATGAAACAACCATGGCTGTACTTTTTGCTGGAAATCTCGAACTTGTCCTGTGATTTTACTAAATCATCGTCATTTATCGATTATTGTACTTTTGATTCAATTGGATGTTATTGCGTCACCTCTTCTGATTCCTGTTGCAGCTTTCTCTTGTTGCGGAATCCCTGTATGAAATGCTTTACTATAACATGGCTTCTCGTCTGTTAACTTTTCTTCAGGTTTGTGCAAGTCATATTGTTCAGTTGATTCCTTGAGAAGTGATATTTCTGTTGCAAGTTTTTATCTGACACTTGCCCATTATGTTACTTTTTTATGATAGAAATTGCGCTCTAAGTTTTTGATCAAGCGAAATCAGCAGAAAAGACGGAGAGAAGAATTATCCAAGGAGAAAACTGAGGAAAAATCAACCAAGCGTGCAAAGAAGGAAGACGACCACATGGAGGATGCTAAATCTACTAAAACTGAATCAAATAGCAAACATGATCAAGAGGATGAGAAATCATCTGTCAAGGAAGAGGCTACTTCACTGAATAATGCTACTGAAGAGACAATGGTACCTGATGAAGATGCAAATGATGACTATGAGATGGATGAAGATCCGGAGGAAGATCCAGAGGAAGAATCAGAAATGCAAGACGCGGGTCTACAAGATGGTCAGGCTAAGGAGGCAAAGGTTCAGTCTTGTCTTGCTACCACTTAACTTTTTCTTTTTGTTGTGTTTTCTGTGTACTTTGTTATGTGTGGAATATGATGTTTATTGATCTCATTTAGCAAGAACATTGTTGGTAAATATTAGTTGCTGTAGGTATTTAGTTTCTTATATATTTCAATCAGAATCTCATATCATTGACTAAATTAGCAATATGAAGAAACACCGCCCTGCATCTGTTTTCAGGAATATTTTGGATGTTCTGGTACAATTAAGACTCAATAGAGGACTGGGATAGTGTTGTTTATGTAGAAGTTCTTTGCAAAGACAAGAAATACTTGTATATTTTGGTAATCTTATTAATAAAAGGCCTAGCTTCCGGTGAGCTAGTGGGATTCAAACATGAATTGGAATTTTCTTCAATCCGGACTGGTGAATATTGACTTTTTTGTTAGCTTATTGGTGAAATAGAAGAGATTTAATATGAAATTACAGTGCCACTGATAATTTATACACTTGTTTCCGCATATTGAGGTGGACAATTAATAATTTGAACCCATTGATTTGATTGGTTTTGGAGCAAGGGTGTGCGGAGATGAAGAGACTAGATGTCATATAGTATTAACTGTAATCTTGTATGTTTCTGATGGTAGGAAAATGCTGAGGAAATGCCAATTGATGCTGATACTGGACGTGAACTGTCTGGAAACGCCAAGGAAGGAGCTTCTGAGATAAAGCCAAATCTGGAATCAGGCAGTAAAGAAGAGACGACAAAGGTGGAGAAAAATACTAGCACTACTCCGGGTGAGGTTAGCAAAGAACTGTTGCAGGTAAAGTTACTGATGTCTCTCTTAATTTCCATTGATCATTTTTTATGTTCTCAATCTGATGTCATCTTGCTTCGGAACAGGCTTTCAGGTTCTTCGACCGAAACCGAGCAGGATATATTAGGGTAAACCAACTAAGCTTGTCCTCTCTTCTCTCTCTCTTGTCACATAGGCCATAGGGAACTCATTCGTGTACGTCTTTCGCAGGTTGAAGATATGAGATTAATCCTCCACAATTTGGGAAAATTCCTTTCTCATAGAGATGTCAAGGTTGGTTTATTTCGTATATCTGTAGTACCTTTACTGGATTGCTTTGCATATCTGCTGACAAAAATGCATGTCGTCCAGGAACTTGTGCAAAGCGCACTTATAGAGAGCAACACAGGGAGAGATGACCGAATTCTCTACAAAAAGTTGGTCGACATGGACTTGTGAAGTTCGTTGCAGTATTAGCTAGTGGATTATATCAATTCTACTGCTTCCTTTTTAATGAATTATTGAATGGTGAACAAATTATGCCTTTGGGATAAACTTGAATTATCAAGGCTAGTGGTTAAATTATCGAAACTGAAACCATTACAGAATATTTGATACTTGTGAAAAGTATTTTTCATTGTGGGCAAATATGGCCATCTTCAATATGACGTCTACTGTCACAAGGCTGATGGAAGCTGTAGAATCTGTCCGTCTCAACGATGATATTCGTCCATAAAGATGTTACCCTCAACTTCTTCCCCTTGTTAACTTTGTTGTTTTGTTGGTTGGATTGGGTGTTGTTTTGGTATATCATCTCGTCGTTTTGGAAACGAGGTTTCTAAATTTCATTTAGAGTCTTATTCCATTTTGACCTTTTTGGGGGGATGGGGTGGGGTATGTGGTTGAGCAATCTTAGCCAAATGAAGGAATTTTTTTCTTCGTGATCAGTTTGTATTCTTGAATGTCTACTCTTATCGATGAAGTCGTCGAGTAGAACATGAAATCGGCGTTAGTATACAGCTATATATCATTTACATCCATTCCGCTCTATTTGAGTTCATTTCAATCCAATACTCAATAATTTGTTGTTTTTTTACAGCAAATTAGAAAGGAACCAAAAAAAAAAAACCAATGCAAGAAGCTGCAAAAAGATAACACATTACAAAAGTAAAGGACGATTCCGAAGTAATATTTTGTTTCTCGAATTTACACACAGAAAGGTGAAAGATGACCTTAAACTTCCAAGTGCATAATCTGATACAGATTTTGCAGGATGACGAAAAAGGCTGTTATTTCCTGGTACTTGTTGCTCAGATATTCAGCTTCCGAAAATGGTTCAAAAACGTCGTTCTCATCGACCTGGTCATGTAAGCACTGCGAGCTTTATATGCATTTACACTAAAAATTTGTGCACTTACAGTAGCCAATATCCAAACTGAGCACCGAGCGTTCTCTATCAACAAGCTGGCTCCTGTTTCAACTGGATTCCACTTCTGCAGCCAAACATCATGTGCTGGGGAAACAGAGGGATCCATCAGCATCATGAAATGCAACAATATACCCAATGAAATCCCACAAGTGTGGCTGGGGAGAGTAAAATGTACGCAGACCTTATCACTACCTTATATAGATAGAGAGGTTTCCGGAAGATCCTCAAGGAGAGTTTTTAAGCTCGCACTCGCTAACTAGGGTTGGCAGTGAAAATACTAGATACAACATCAGACCAGGTTTCCGGAAGATCCTCACGGAGAAAGTTTTTAAGCTCGCTGACTAGGGTTGGTAGCGAAAATACTAGATAGAACATCAGGTT
The DNA here is from genome assembly GCA_025774065.1 of Solanum ossicruentum. Classification (NCBI taxonomy): domain Eukaryota; kingdom Viridiplantae; phylum Streptophyta; class Magnoliopsida; order Solanales; family Solanaceae; genus Solanum; species Solanum ossicruentum. The sequence goes on from JAOTQR010000079.1 coordinate 3,073,636, forward strand.
TGAGGGTAAAATGTACACAGACCTTACCACTACCTCATAGAGATAGAGAGGCTGTTTCCGGAAGACCATCAACTCAAATATATCAACTCCAAAAGCAAAAAATACTAGATACAACATCATGAAATGCATGGAGCATATTTAAGACTCACACAGAAGTGATATTGACAGGGTAATTCTAGTAATATGATGGAACTTGAAAAAAGTAACGCGCTGAATCAACCCTAGTGATATGGCCTAAGAATTGAACGTTGTGTCTGGAAAAGGGTGCAAAAAGCAAGATTACCTGGGCTGAACTAGGCGAAAGACTACTAGCGAGCTCCTCATTCAAGTAGACCGGAAGAGGTGGCATTTGGCTCATAATCCCTGGCATATTTTTCATGCTGAAATGACATAACAATAGTAGTATTATATGAATGGCAGAACAATCAAAAGTCAGCATAGTGCCAAATGGAAAAGGATAGTAGAATTACTTATTTAAAATCGCGATTAAATTGTTCTTCGTCTGGAAAAAGAGATCAACATTGTCCTGCAACTGCTCATTCACATATTGACATCAGAAATGTAGACTAGAATATTGTAAGAAGAGGAACATCTGTCAATTGTTCCCAAAGATGCAACAGAAACCGAAATAAAAACATAAAAAGAAAAAAAAAACAGATGATAATCCATGAAGATGTAATTAATTGATTCCATCTTCTTTATTTTTACTTTTACAAAGATTTTATACACCTCCTTCAATTTCCAATTTCCAACTTAGTTCGATTACTTCAACACTAAACAACATGTATCATCTTTCTCTTTGTACTCAAACTAAACGGACTACCAGAGCTAACACAGAAAGGCCAGCAGATGACAATGTCACCGATCTTTTTTATGACCTATGCTATGCACACACTCAAGTTGTGGTAATTACCATTGCTGTCGAAGGATCAGACTCGTTCAAAGTTAATGCGGATACAGACCAAAGTTGGATATAGTTACAGGAATCAGCACCTTAAATGTGTCCCCTGGGTGTGTGTTTCTATACATATGCAAGAGCAATTCAAATCATCTTAATTTCGTTTTAGAAGAGTGATTTAGAAGTACTTATTACTAACGAGCCTTCCTTTTTTCTTGTTAGTGTTTTTATTGTTTAACAATTAGCACCCGTTTGAGGTGCTTTTGTTTATAATGTAAGGTAGTAAGAGCCATTTGAGGTGCTGAGTCGGAGTGCAAAATTTAACAAAGCTTACAGTTCATTGAGTGTTCAGAAAATCCATATAGTTTTCTATGTCATTTAGATAACATTTGTTTGATATGGTTTACTTGAACTGAGAGTCTTTCGGAAGTTGTATCTCTACCTTCACAAGGTAGGGGGTAAGGACGCCCCACTCTCCCCAGATTTCACTTGTGGGATTACACCGAGTATGTTGTTGTTGCCGTCATCCCCACTTTCCCCAAACCTCACTTGTGAGATTACATTAGGTATGTTGTTGCTACACAACATTGATTACACCAAAAACAAGTGTCTCTCAAACAACTAGATTTTTTAGGCATTTATAGCTAGCGCATGTCCTCCAAAGCACCCACCCACACACACAACAATCCTTTCCATCCCTGGACCAAAATTTTCTGTGTCCCAAACATTTTCTTGCAACATATCGAAAAAACATCACTGGTTTTGGCATGACCATTCCACCTTGAGCCTGAAAAAAGATCTACACCAAACTTCCTCCACTACCAATATGAAGAGATGATTGACTGACTAACCATCCTACCCACACATGAAATATCTATGTTACAACTCTTCTTTCTGTGGTTATCCAAACCAAGGACTCCTACCTCCAGGAGGGCTGTAGCTTCTATTTAATTTTTGGAGGGACTGCTGACCATATGCTGGGCGTGACCACTAGTGCATAGACTAATTTAAGTGTGAATCTTTCAACTGTTTTCCTCGTCCATGCATATCAGCGCCTATTTTTGATACGACGATCTTCTGGAAATAGCCTCTCTATTTCTATGAGGTAGTGGGGTAAGGTCTGCCTACATTTTACCCTCCCCAGACCCCACTTGTGGGATTCCATTGGATATGTTGTTGCTGTATGCATATCAGGGCCTATATAATCAAACCCCTGCATTATTGACACAGCCGACTTACTACTATCACCTTCCAGTCATCACAAGCTCTGGAAAGCTTCCTGTCCCAGTTGTGGTCATTCTCTGAGATCTTTTATATATTTTTATAATGGAATAAAGTTCTGGGGAGATGTTCTATCCAATCATAGGCCCCAGAAAAAGAGGCAAATCCGGATGTGTCAAAAAAAAAATCTCCATCAATGCAACATACCTAACCAACAAACTATCCAAAATTTTACATTCCATTTGCAACTTTAGATCTAATATATTTTCGAACATCTCATGCTACCTTACGATTTCATCCAGAGTCTGGCAACATGTGAGGTTACACTGTTTCCGAGCACCACCACTGCTCTTTTGCAACCTACCTGCCTCTAACAGCAAGTGTTTGTCCATTTTTTCCTGCCACTTCCTCAACAACCAGTATTGGGCTTTGAAAGGTTTTTGACAACAAACTATCCTTTATTCCCTTCTAAATAGATGGTATTTCTTATCTCACAATTACCCTCAAACATTATCCTCCAACCCATCATGACATGGCCTTGTCATGTTTTTTCTATACCTGTTTGACCAAGTGAAATTCCATCTTTTCGGAATCCGAAGCATGATTGCCACCAGGTGTTTGACTCTTCTCATACCAGTATTGAGTTTCTATTCACCCATTTGTGCCTTGATAATTACTGACAAAGGCTTCTTCCTGATCCCATGCATATCCTCATCCACCATATCTAATATTGACCCCTTGTTTCATCATCATTTGGAAAAAAAATACATAAATGTTACCCACAACTTCCTCATTCATCTTCATCCTTCTATGCAACCAAAATGACCATTCATACCAAATTTTTGTATTAGGCAACACCCAGAGATCTCGGCCAACTCATTGTCCTGCATATGCTGGCAATGCACTTTATAGGATTTGGCAACATCATCTGAAACCTCACCAGTTGATTATTACTCTATTTACACAAGCTTTTCTCATTTCAATCAATTAAAACCATGAGGATTCTATCTTGTGTTAACGAGTTCAAAAGATCTCTTGCCCCAAGGGAAAAAAAATTCCTCTCTTGAGATTTCCCTGTCTTTGTCCAGCTTTTCCTCATTAAACAAGATATTTGATCACACATGATCCCCTTAGACAAGCTTATAATGCTGCGTGCAGGAAACTTACGTTAGCACTAATGGATCAAAAATGATGCTGCAGATTACAAAATTGCCGCAGAGAAAGCAAGACCTGTCCAGCTCTTTCCTTGTCAGTATTGAGTCCTATTGACAGAGCCAGTCTTTTTTCTCCCTGTTGGACTATGGCTATTAATAAATATCATCCGTAGTAAATTTTTGGCAAGGCATTTTCCATTTCAAGAAAAATATTGAAGCCCTTCAACAAGAAGTTTGCATCTTGTTTTTCCGAGTTTCCTCCAATCATTTCATAAGTTTCATTCATTCAATAAACAAAACACTCGAGTGTGAGACTCATACCTTGAATGTTGAGAGGTTAGCTGAAATTTTATTAAGGGCCTGATTATTTTCTTCCAATAGACGCCTTGTTCCAAGTAACGCTGGTAAGCAACACAAAAACCAGTTAGACAATCAGAGAGAATGCTGCATGAAACAACTCGAGACAAAGCCAAAACACGTAAGATTCTCCCAATAGCATTAGCAGAAGAATAAGATTGATCAGCAATTTCAGCAAGAATTTTACCCGATTATGCTTAAATGACATATTTCAGTTATTGCATGAATAAATCGGTCAAACAATGTACGAACGTGGGAGAACCATAAGGCATTGCATCACTCAACCTCTTGAGGTGCTTGCTTACATAAACTTATCAAATAGGTTGATTAGTCTGCATAATCCTGTCAAAGCTGAGCTTGGCTATAATAATAGCTATCAAAAAAGAGTCGAGATACCATCTGAATACCCGTGTCATCAGGTCCATGAAGGCTGCAAGGGCATTATTCAACCCGAAAGACATAACCAGGAACTCGTAATGGCCATAACGCGTCCGGAAGGCAGTCTTAGGAATATCTGCCGCCCTGATCCTCAGCTGATGGTAGCTTGACCTTAGATCAATCTTAGAGAACACTGTGGTTCCCTGCGACTGATCAAACAAGGAGGCCTGACCTCCAATGTAAGCCAATAGTGTTGGGTTCAAGTTCCAACAGATTAGAAAGTGCTGGGTTCAAGTCCCAGTAGTGTTGGGTTCGAGTCCCAATGGATTAGAAAGTGCTAGGTGGTTCGGGTCCCGTAGTGCTGGGTTCGAGTCCCAATGGATATTTTGGACTAGTCTAGGCCTACGGGACAAGGCAAACCATTGGCCACGTCTGACCTTATCCTGTGAGAATACCAGGACATGAATGCTTGGTTCGAGTCCGACTAGGTTCTGGTTCAAGTCCGCGACACGGTATGGGGTATACATAGCAGGTTGCAGAGGATATCAAAACATATTGGGTGTTGTATTGCATTCGAAACACGTAAAAAACCAAACTTTCACGCACTGCATCTATTTATCCTTATAAATCCTATTTCCCTAAATTACGTTACAAGAAAGTTGTGCAACCCACACAAACACTTGCAAATGTGGTCAAGTTGTAACACCCCAATTCTTCTTATTTTAAAGGCAAACAAAAACATGCAACAAAACCACGTTCAAGGTCTCAAGTTCAAAACCTACCAGGTGCAAAGAATTTATGAGGACCATCGGACTGGGTAAAACCTGAATTAACCGTGGTGCACTTGCGGGAAACTCCTTGCCAAGGGCCTGTGTACACCCGGGATTAGTCGTGGCTCAAAGAGACTTGGATAGTCGGTGCAAATCAAAAAAATATGCAACAAAACCTCTTGCCATCTCCTTCACTTTATCACGATAGTGATTTCCAAAATAAAAATTGTGAATTGTGCAAGAAATTTATGTACTAGTAGCAAACATAGCATTTGAGGAACTTTTGGTGACTAAACAAATCTCAGGATTTTTTTTGATAACCGGAAATCTGTCTGTGGCCCGCCCTTTGGACCAACCACAGAAATCTCAAGATTCCATACATATTATTTCAAAACTTAATGTTTGGCAGAGTACTATAAGTACTTTCTCGAAAACCCATATGTTTAAAAGGGCTTTTTAGAAAGTTGCACACAGCTTTCATAAAGGACTTCCATAATGCAATGCTCATGACAGTTATAAAAGACATCAAGATCTTGAAAGTGCCCAAGGGAAAAGAGATCTTGACAAAAAACTTCCCTAAAAGAACTTATTTCTCGTAAACAAATGCTAATGTAACTAAGAAAGATATGCTAAGAGAACAATTAACTTGAAGAAACAAGAAACCAGCTTGAATTACTCCAGCTTTTTTTTTATTTGCACCGGGGGTCCGAGTCTCTTAGAGCCCCGACTAATCCTGGGGTGCGCAGGCCCTCGGCAAGGAGTTTCCTGCAAGTGCACCACGGTTAATTCAGGTTTTACCCAGTCCGATGGCCCTCAGAAATTGTTTGCACCCAGTGTTTCGATCTTGAGACCTTGAAAGGGAGCAAACCCCAAGGCTCAAGTCTATTACCACCAGGCCAACCCCTAAGGATTAAATTACTTGAGATTTGTGGGACAGCTGAGTCCATGAAAGATGATCTCAGCATCAAAAGCATAACAGTGCAATGGATAATGGACACAAAGGATGATTGCAGCATCAAAGGCACCAAAGGACGATAAACCAGCCAAAAATATTCAAGATTTCTTGGACAGCTGGACACAAAAGTACACAACTGATAGTGGACACAAAAGGGGATCCCATCACCAAATGCATAACGAAAGTGAGGCAAGAAATTGAACAGTGGCATAATATTAAAATTTGAGCATGATGTCAACTCTCAGGGAAGTATGATGGAAGGCAAAAGAGATCAAGAAAAGCTGCTTAAACCTTGTTATGGTTAAAGTCGTGTTTAGAAATTTTTTGGGTGTTAAGTTTATGTATATGGTTACACTATGGAATATGGGGCGGACTTCTAAGTTTATAGTCTGTCTGGAGTATAAAATCTGAGAAGTTTGGGAGTACATTGATAACATGTCCATGTTATTATTAAAAAAAGGATTAAGCAGTTCATAATCATGTGCTTAGTGCACTTGAGAGCTTCTCATGTTCAAATATAGTAACCAAGTAAAGAATGGAGAACTTTTTATATTTGTAATAACAACTAAGTGAAGTTTATCAAACACAGTACAGGCGTATCAAATTAACAGAGGCGTATTCAAAATTGCAAGAGAATGGGTGCACTACTACAAAAAAGTGGATATAAGATATAAATTTGATCGATTTGATCTTTAAGTTCTTATTATTGAACCTGTTTAACTTTCTAATCTCAACTAAAGAGGTGCACCCAATCATTATCGCATTATGTGATACTTCAAGTGTGGGTTCACATATTTATATTTTCAGTATTTTTCAAAAAAAATATATATAATATAACACTAATATATATGATTTAGGAAGAGAAGCATGGGTTCACGTGAATCCGGTGACCCCCAATTAAGAGTAATATTTTCCTTGCTACCAATCTCAAACATTTTAACAAAAAAGAACCATCCTAATCCCTTTCCCACAATATACGCTTGTTGTTCCTTTGATTCTCTTTCCCTAATTGAAGCTAAATAATGAATTGAATATATTGTCGTTAGATTTTATCACAATAAGAAAAGAGCTTAATAAAATGAGATTTATATATTTTCACTGTAGCAGATTGTTGTTCATCTGATACCAGAATAAATAATACATAACTATTAACCAGAAATATTATCTAGTTGCATCAGGTGTTATTAGGTAAGCAATTATCTGTGACAAATTAATTTCAGAAACGTCATATAAGTCAATTTCAGGAAAACAGCTATCAATTTGAGAGATCATAGTACAACTTTGTTTTCTAGAAAAATTGAAAATGGAGAAGGTTCCTATTGATAAAAACAGATGAAACACTGAAACTAACCTCCAGATGGCAAAACATCACCATGGCCATGATGATTCATGGAGAGAGAATATGGAGCCAAGCCCATTAGTGAAGCAGATGCACTACTCTTTGAGGACATTTCTGCTAAGTTATCCTGAAGAAGCATGAAAAATGTAGTGGTTTTCTTTCTCCGTGATAAAATATGCACAAGGAAAGATGCATGTAGATAGAGACATACCAATGGATATAGATAAAGAGATGATTAGTGATTAATATCGTGTCATACTGAAGCAAGAATAGAACATATGAACTTTCGTAAAGTAACTCAGTTCCTCAAAGTATAATTTTTCCTGCAGCAAAGGCAAAACTAATTGGCACATTCTACTAGATATGTAGACAATCCTATTGCTCCTTCCCATTAATAACAAAAAGGTGATGTCCTAGTAAGGAGAAGAAGTGACAAAATCCACCCGCCCCTACCATCACACCCATCAGCTCAGTAGAGTTTCCACTGTATAACAGCATGAAGGTATAATATCAAAGTACCAAAAGATCCAGAAAGACAGGTAAGAACTTTTTTTAATGAAAAAGTTCTAAAATAAATAAAATCCAATAAGCTTTACTGTTTGAAACCACAATCCAAACATCGAAATTCTTGGATTGTCAGAGGCAAGACAGGAAGGACTTTCTTTGTCTAGCAACAATAGTATGATTTTAATACTTAAAAAGTTCTTTTTGGTTAAATGATTAAGTTCTCTAATGTTTAACACACTCTAAAAATATAGGGAGCCGGGAGGAGGTCGTTTCTTTTTCAAAATTGATTGACGTGTGGTAACAACTATTTTCAATTAGCCATTGTTTTCAGGTAATAACGATTACACCCTCTGCCTCTTCATTAACAAATTTAGTTACCTATTGAGAAAGAGACTTAAATGCTTAATAGTTGGGTGTGAGTGAGTAACTATACTGATTCAACAATTAGATAAATAGCTCAACAAGGATATTTAACATTTGATAAGACCCCTATCTAGTGAACTTCATTTTAGACAGAATATATTCATTAAATGAGTAAATGAACACATTCTTTAATAGTTGGGTGTGTGAGTAACTATACTGATTCAACAGTTAGATAAATAGCTCAACAAGGACATTTAACATTTGATAAGACCCCTATCTAATGGACTTTATTTCAATAGCCATTGATTTCAGGTAATAAAGATAACACCCTCTTCCTCTTCATTAACAAATTTACTTACCAATCGAGAAAGAGACTTAAATTCTTAATAGTTGGAAGTGAGTAACTATACTGATTCAACAGTTAGGTAAATAGCTCAACAAGGACATTTAACATTTGATAAGACCCCTATCTAGTGGACTTCATTTTAGGCAGAATGTATTCATTAACAGTCAGCACCAAGTAGGTGATAAAAATGCACAGTAAACCTATAAGAATATCTAATCAGGTGGAAGTAACAAGTTACACCAAAGAGTACATGCATTTGTATTTGGGTTTTTACATGGATTCAGCTCTGTCTTAAAGTACCTCTGGTTTCTCTCCTTCCAAATCACCCAAAAAAGGGGCAAGCTGGTATGTTATTAATATATGCTCCTGCTTTGTTTCTCACCTCCTTTCCTGTATAAATTAAAAGAGCTTCCTTCAGTCCTAGGCACAGAATATCGCTCATCGTTTTAAACTATGAACCCATCAACATTCAGAAACAAACTACATAGCTGCCTAGACACTAGCTGTGTAACAACAGATGGCTTGTATCTTCACCCTAAATCTCACATGTAACACCTACCACACAGTAAAATCTTATCTTCTGCAAACTTGGTTGTGTCAAACAAGCCTCAAATGTTACCATCCAACAAAATCCAACCACCTTAAGAGGTGCTTTATTCCTCCATAGAATCATCCAAGGAAAATTAATGAAGGAGATGGTTGATGCAGAGATAAACTTGGAAGAAATGACCCCATACTCTGAGCTGTCAACCACTTATTTCTCCACTATCCTACCGCTGCTGGAATCTGGAATTTCTTCCTTTCTTTATTTGGACTAACTTGGAGTATTCCCCAGTCCATCAAGGAAACCTACACTAGCTGAATTTTTTGGAGAGTTGATAAACCCATCAAGGTGGTCTTGGAAACAATTCCTACAGTCATTTTGTGGGTTGTTTGAAATGAAAGAAACCCCAGGTGTTTTGATGGGATATCAACTCCAGCACACTCCCTGAAAGCTAGATGCTTAGTTTTTTTGTATACTTGGAATTTTCTTACCCCTGATGGCATTGACAGTTATTTGTACTTTGTTAGCTCCATGGTACTAGTATAGCTTTTTTGTAGTGGAGGCTAACATGTTTTTCTTCAAAACCCTCCTGGCTTTTGATTTTCTACTAGGCACCGTCCAGTTGCCTTTATTTTCATGACAACAACTTACTTGGTCAAAAAAAAAAAAAAAACACCATACTCTGAGCTGCAATGAACTTCCAATCCTTTTAGTGTTTCCACCTCGGGGTATCCCTTCCTTCTAGTAGAAACATTTGTGCCTTCCAATTTCCAGGAAGCTAGGCCACCTTCTCAACTTCCCGATCCTCACAATTCCATCTGAAAGTTATCTCCCAGCATGATCTGTTTTATATTTTACAATGCTAGCATTAATGTTCCTGGTAAAACGGAACTTCTGTGGAGATTCAACTTTAAGGCGAATGTGTCCTATTCATGTATCATGCCAGAACTTTAGTTGAATAACTCTGTTTCCTCCCACAGCTTCCTCACATTCTTCCATACTACAACTCATGTGAATATTACTGGTTACTACACCAAGGATCCATTTTAAATATTTAACTATGATCACCTGTTCTTAAAGATCATTGGAACCTGGCATTATCTCCACAGCCAGTAATACAAAAAACTCTTGCTTCATAGCTTCACGCTGTCAAACCTTTACCCACAACTCCCCTCCTTTATCTTAGTTACTTTGTTCCATTTCGTGGTTTGGAAAGTCTTGTCCTCTTTATATCCTTCACATAAAATTTTCTCCAAATATTATCAAACTTTCTCTCGGTTTAGCTGGAAACAAAGATGACACATTTAGGTAGATAAGCTAGTACTTGTTCAGAATAGTAAAATTACATTTGAAAGCATGCACATTTCTTTAAACGACCATGACTGAAGAATTTTCAAACATAAAAGTTACAGTCAACAGTTTTAAAAACTCCCAGATTCAAGAATAATTGAATAAATAAAAAACTCACTATGTCTGATCAGTCTAGACTTCGAGGACTCAGATAAGTTAATCAAAGTAATTCGTAAAACCATACAAGATAAAGGGAAGGTAGGAAAAGGATAAAACGAAGTAAGGTAGATGATGCACACCTTCCTATCTTTCACTTTCCTCCCCAAACTATAGTCTTCTTGTTTCCTTCGCTTTCTCTGACAAACAAAAACTAAAGCTGTAAGCAAGTCTTTCTACACAAGCATCAGCTATGACGAAATGTTTCAGACTAAAGATATGAAGGATAGAGATAGATTCAGTCAAGTGATTGAGAGATATTAAACAGCCCAGGTAGCTCACCGTGATCCACCTACATCTCAATGCAACATCACGGACATTTTTATCACGGAGTGTGGCTGCAATCTTAATGTATTTCATTATACGTGGTTCATTGGCATACCTATTATCAAAAAAGTTTGAACGTCAAACACATACATAAGGATATAAGTATATTTTTGCACGACCACGGATAGACACAAAAATATCTCAGTGTCTATATTCATTAAGAAACCCAAAATAAATCTACCTACTTGATAAGTCCTTCATCCAGTTTGTACAGCTCCTCGACGGTCCATTCAACAGCAAGGCCCGTATCATGCTTGAGCCCTGGAACTGTATCGATAAGAAACGAATCTGAACAACTTCCATACTGACTAGTTCTTGGGCTATTGCTACAAGGGTTATTGGTTGTCATCATTGTTGGATTCCCTGAATACACCATCCCTCCTCCTACACCACTATTATTTACATTGAAATTCATTCCAAGATGACTATAGTAATCACTCATCAACATCATCTGAGACGATGAGCTCCCAATCGCCCCTGATTGAAATGATAAAGCTTGCTGGTGAAACCCTGTATTAGACTCTGCAGCCATTACTTCACTAAAGCATTTAACTTTACTCAAGTACTTCCAAAAAAGTTCACTAAACTCCTGAATCCACCCAGAGCTACATAACAATAGGAAAAAGCAGCAGCTTCAAAAACCCAAAATTCATCACTGTTCTAGGAGAGTAAAAGGGTTGCAGTACACAAAACTATACACTTATACAGTACCAAGACAGTTTACCCAACTCCTCCACCCAAAACTACACAACAACAGAAGAAAAAAGCAAAAAACCACTACAATCAAAGCTTCAGAAACCCAAACAAAAAAACCCCAATATCTATCTGGGGTTCATCACTGTTCCAAGGAAGTAAAAGGGGTTGCAATACACAAACTTACACAATACCAAGACAATTCACTACACTCCAAAACTACACAACAATACAGAAAAAGCAAAACTTACAATCAGAACTTCAAAAAGACTCAAACTTTATCTGGGGTTCACTGATTTTCCCAGTAGAGCAAAAAGGGGTTAGCAAAAACACTAAATTATACAATAACAAGACAACACATTTCACCAAGATTCCTTAACCAAGATGAAAATCCCCTTCAAAACTAAAACCCCACTTGGGAATTGATTAAATTACATTGCTTCCTTGAAATGAAACTCAGATATTTAGTGAAAGAATAAAAACCCAACATCAAAGAATCAAGAAATAGTATACTTTAGTGGAGGTACAGAGTAAGAGAACTGACAAAAAAGAAAAGAAAAAAAAAAAAAGAGAAATCTTGTTGAAGTTTTTTTCTTTATCTAGTCTTAACTTTTCTCTTTTATTATACCAAAATGAAAAAATAAAAAACAAATATTGAAGAATTTGGACCAATAATTATACGTATATTATAAAGTTGAGACCTAGGATTTGACGTTTCACCTATTACCAAGACAGGAAAAAAAATGTCGACAACTTTTTAGGCCTAATCTTAATTTTTAAAAAAAAAAATTAAAAGGAGATTGTATAGTTTAGAATTTATTTAATAAAAAAAATAAAACCTAACTTGCAACTAATCTAGAAAAAAATTGTAGCTTTTGAAAAAAAAACAATTTTTTTTGGAAAAAAATTTAAAAAATGGAAAAAAGAAATATATTTAATGAACAAGATAAAAATAGCATTTTTAAAAATATGTAAGAATTTAGAATTTCTCTCTAAAAAATATTCTAAAACTAAATATTTGGACTTTGAAACTTTTACTACTATGTCTTCACTAATTTTTTTTTTTTGGTGTGCGTGCACAGTTGATTAACAAAAGAAGTTGGTTGTAGTTTCTTTTCAATATATAACATATATTTTTATATGTGTATAGTGTTAGTACGAAATAATTGAGATTTTCTAAAAAAAATAAATCATATTTTATATTATATAGTGTATATAAGCCTCATAACAATAACATATGCAGTGAAATCCCACAAGTGGAGTTCGGGGAAAGTATATACGTAAACCTTATCAATATATCATATAGATAGAGAGATTGTTTTTGAAAGATCATCATCTCAAACATACTATCCCCAAAAGCATAAAATACTGTATATGAAACCAAACAACTCGAATAGAATAATTTGTAAAGACAATAAAAGTAACAAAATGAATGACAAACAATAACAACATGGTATAAAAGGATACGACTATATCTACTATATCACAGGGTTAGACATCACCTTACTCCGATTAGCGGTCTAACCTTCTATTCTAATACGCGACTTCCACTCTCTTCTATCTAAGGTCATGTTTTTGGTGATATGAAGCAGCGTCATATCTTGTGCAATCACCTCTCTCCAATACTTTTTCAATCTATACCTTTATCCCTCTATTTTTAATTGGTCAGCACTCCACTACATAAGTTCAAATGAAACAAATTGTGATCCTCAATTTATCATCTTACAAAAATATCGAACCATATCAATTAATTTGGTATAATAATGGTATGATATTTTTATAGTCAAAATTATCGAATCAAAATTTCAAATATCGTAGCATATTATGCCAACCTCTACTACTTCCCCAAAAATTGACACCAAAATATTGCTAAAACAATATTTAAATTACACGTCAATGTTCTTTTTTATATTAGTATGGAATAAGACATGAAATAAAAAATTCTTTTTGGCTAAGATAAAGATTAATAACAACAACAACAACATACCCAGTGATATCCTACAAGTGGAGTCTGGGGAGGGTAGATCGTACGCAGACCTTACCGCTACCTCATTGAAGTAGAGAGGTTGTTTCCTAAAGATAAAGATTAATAACGATTAATTATATTAATGTCCTTGTTTACAAGATCCGGTGGATAATTTTCATATTTCCCCGGCCTTCCGATGAAGGGGAAGGGGGTGGAGGGAGGGTTCGCAATATTAATTCGTCAATACGAGATGAATGTTTCAAATAAAAATAATTTAGAAAAATATCAACGAGATAAATATTTATTTTTCTTAATTAATATTTTAAAAATTAAAAAATAATCGTGAGGCACAAAAACAAAGATAAAGATGAAAAGAAAAAAACATACATATATATAAAATCAAGCAAGTTGTGGATAAGAGAGGACAAGAAATGCCCTCTTCTTAGTAAGTACATATAGGCTCAAAAGAATATATTAGCATTTATTATATAATGGTAATTACATCTCAATCTCAAATAAGTTAGGATCGGTTATATAAAACCTCATTTCAACATTTAAATTCATATAATCTCACTATATTATGGAAATTCATTATGAAACCCTAAGTTTTAGGTTGGTTGTCGACATACCACAACTCTCCTCTTTTATTAGGGCTTCAGGATTGAAGCACACAATGTAAACAAATACACGTAAAAAAGGAATATAAATTCGAAAAAGCTCCTTCAAAACTTAAGCTTTGCCGTAACTAAATATTTGTATCAAATCAATGAATAACAACATGTATTTATACCTTGTTAATATTTTTTATCAAATATTTTAGTTATTAATGGTCAATGGGAAAAAAAAAACTAAATTGTTGCTTATATTATAAATGAATTTACAGTATCACACTCATACTTGTTTTGAAAAGATTTTTAAAAGTATTTTTTATTTTGATATTTATCGACTAATTTGAATTAAAAAATTATATTATTTATATACACGCATATCAAAAGGCAAAAAGAGAGAGAAATTCAGTCACAGTCAATTGTTATAGAAGAAGAAAATGAAATATTTGAGTTTCAATCCGTTTTGTTTATCAATGACTGCAAAAATTATGAAAAATGTAATTTTAAAAAATTAAGCAAAAAACTTATCTAAAAAGGGAAGCAAGAAATAATTGCTATATCTCTTTTACGTGGATCGTTATCGATAAATAAAAAAGAAATTTGTTTTTAGAAAATTTTCAAATATTATAGGACTCACGAAAAGTAAAAGTATATTATGGTAAACTTAACCATAGTATAAATGTCATTTTAATTTTTTTGGGTGAATATAATTTAGTGTAAATACCATATTCTAATGAACTTATATCAATAAAAATCATGATCAATACTAGAGAGGTAAATCCTAATGGGGTTTTCAATAAAATTATACTTAAAAAAGAGGTTAAAATGTAATCTAAAATTACAAAAACTATTAAGAAGAAAAAATTAATCACGATAAATTGTATTGATTTGACATAAATATTCAATATGATTAAAATCTTACCTAATAATTTTCACATTAAAATTTTCCATTATACCTTACATTACAATTTGTGCATTATCGATCCCAGCAGATTGCAATACAATGCAAATTTTTTATAACAATCAACTTCTGAAATAATAACTCATCATTATGAGAATTAAGCTTTATATATATATATATATGTAGACACGTGCACACACACATCCCGGATATTTCGACACATATGCTCCCAATGATAACGGAATTTATAAATTATGGTCAACAAATAATACTAGCAGACAGATACATCGACCATCGAAAGTGATCTTAGAAACCAATCGTGTTTCAGTATTGTACTCGTCTAAAAGAAAAACAGAAAATGCGACTTAATGGAAGCTATTCTAACAAATAGAGTTAAATTCGTTGGTAGATGACTCTTTACATTAAAACTTCATAAAGAAAAATAATGAAGTGGGTCAGCTAGTGTGATAACAGGGGATAAGTTTCATCGTTGAGAGGAAAACAACCAAGAATAGGTACGTTGAATCATAGATTATATCATTATACAAGATATTTAGAAGTAGGTATATTGTTGTTCTTTTTATCCATCTCCACGTAACTTGCTTCTAAACTAAATAACTTCAAAGTCTTCGTAGTTCATAGAATATTTAATCAGCACTTTTCACAAATTTTAAATCAAATATTAAAAATGCATTTACAAATATTTGCATAACTGTATATTAGATTTTAAAAATTTGTCAATTTTTAAATTTCACCTTAAAAAGTAAAAAACTATTTTTTTCAAATAAAATACATATTCAAATATAAATTTAAATTTTTAAAGTGACAATTTTAAAAATTTAATTATTTACATTTTTACTTCAAAATTTACGATCAAGCAACAGTTTAAAGATTTTCATACCACTAACATAGAAAAATATTTTTTTTCCTTTTGTCAACCAATCAATTTTCCCCTCTATGTCTCTAAAAGATTGCCAGTTTGTGAGAATATCCATATAGAATCTTCAAAACTTTTTAAAACACACTTTTGACCATTATTGAGTTATTTGTTCCTTGGTTAGGAAGTAAATTTTATTTATTTTATATAAAATAAATATAATTTATATTATTTTTCATTATATTTTAGTTGCTAAATATAAAATTAAATATATTTCAAGTGGTGCTTAATTATTAATTTGCAAACCTTTGTAACTTAATGTATGTGATGGTATTTAACTGAGCATAAAAAAATAAGATAATTTTATTTTAAAATTTACAATATAAAATGAGTCATGGATGTTAATATATTTATAAGTCATCTGATTAAGAGTAAAATGAATATTATGAGATTAAATTGTTTATGAGAAGATAAATATATTATTTTTTAGACTGACGAATACATAAAAGAACATCACATGAATTATATAGTATTAAGTAATACTATAAAATTAAATCATACGTAACTAATCCTGTAATAATTACTATGTGTATACTGAGTTACTAACCATTCATACAACTTTAACAAGCAAATAAATGACCTCTAATAGTTGTGAAGTGATGAATATGATCTTTTGACCTTTAGTAAAAGATTTCAAGTTCGAATCTTTATAGTTTTAGTTTTTCTTTGATTATAGATTTTAAGTTGAAAATAACAAATTTAAAGTATTTGAGATTGTGATTTTTGATACTTAAAGTTATGTGAGTAAAAATTCAAAAGTAGTCTAAATTGATTTTTTGACTTTGAATTTTTTTTCGAAGAGACAAATTTGCAGAGCCTAATTCAGAATCTACGACCAAACAACTGCTTGAAGATAAAATTTTAAAATCTATAATTAAATGTTAGTTAAGGAAACTCTAAGAAACCTTTCACTCTTGAATAAATTTTAGATGACACAAATCTAAATTAATCAACTCGATATAAATATCGGACTCTAATGATTCTTTTGATGTGAGGGAAAAAAGATAAATAGTCATATGACAAAAAAATATTAAAGGGGTAAAATTTTGAATTTTTGATATTTTATTTGGTTGTCAAGTTTGGTATAACTTATCCCACCTTTTGTACCATAGTGATGGGATAACTTATCGCAAGATAATTAATTCCAGAATAACTAATCCTAAGATAAGTACTTCCTAACCTAACTACAAGAAAATAGTAAAAAAGGAAGTAGTATGCCACTTCTTAGCCTTGTGAGAGAATAAACAACAACAACAATATATCCAATAAAATTCTACAAGTGGGGTTTGGGATAGTAGAATGTACGTAGACCTTAATACTACCTCATAGAAATAGAGAGGCTATTTCCTAAGGACCGTTATCTCAAAACCCATAAGCAGAATGTGGGAGAATAACTTATTGCAAAATAATAATCTACTAATCCTGAGATAAGTACTTTTCAGTCAAACGACAATTAGAAAAATAGTATGCAAAGAAGATCCGGAAATATTCGCGCTATGTTTTTAAACATAAGGGTCATGCTACATACATCTGATCCCCTCTTACCTCGTAATGGACGGAAAGATTTAAGGCACTGGGATAATATTGTTTTTAGTATGCGAAACGAAAGTAGTATGCCACTTGTTAGCCTTTGTGGGGTATTAACTTTGAAGGTCTTTTTGCTTCTACTATTGCTAGCTGGGTCTCAACCAATAGGGTAAAAGAATAAGATGAGCAATGGGAAGTGTGCAAAACATAAATTAAAATAATTAAAAGATACTTTTTGGTTTTGTTGTATTGTGTGGCCAAATCTTGAATTGCAGCAACAGAAAGTGGGAGTCCCAATAAGCAGAGGTTGATCCAATAATTGTTGACAAATATTTTGAGACTTTTTCCTATTTTCACTTTTGTTGTTGTTTGAGGAATAAATAGTAAATTTACAACTATAGAGTAATAGAACTAACATGTTCATGAGGAAACTGACTTAGATGAGCACTTAGGTTCTTTGGGGGGAGGGGGGTGGGAATGGGGGTGGGGGGACCTTTTTAGACCCTCTCTTAGTCTATTGCTTCAATTATTGAAGTAAGAGGGTAGCCAACTTAAACCGATGTTTTGTTGGGTAAATGAAGAACTT
>JAOTQR010000079.1:3097687-3113438 GCA_025774065.1 Solanum ossicruentum
TATTTATCTTATCAAACAAAAATAATATTCAGAAACAATTTTCATAACTTTAATAGTCATTTAGGGTCTGTTTGGAAAGCACCTGATAATAGAAATTTGTGTATTTACTAATATAGTAATTACTAGCCTATTAATTATACAATCTAGTAATTACAATAGTATGTTTGTTTGTCACAATGTAATTACATTGTAATTAAAAGTGTACTGTTTAGTTACACAAGTGAAATCATAAAGTTATATTAAATCTTTAAAAGAAAAGTTTATTGTCCATGATTAAATTTATATTAGACAAATAAGAAAAATTACAAATAATATTAAATATCATATGCGCACACACACATACACAATATTATAAAAAAATTGATTTATATTTTTTTAAATTAGTGTATTTTAATTAAATTCATAAAAGTAGAAGTATGAAATTTCAATGAACATTATATAATACATGTTTGACAAAAATATTAGTATTAACAAAAAGGAAAAACATAAAACTATAACCTTACTCAATAATGAATTTTACTTTTACTTCAAAAGTAGAATACTGATAAAATTATATAACAAGAAGATAAATTAGAATAAATAAAAAAATAGACAATATAAAAAATTACACGGAATAACATGAAGAAGTAAATGCTGACAATGAGAAAGAAACGAAGTATAAATAATAACAATTTAGAATAATAGAAATGTTTTTTAAAATAAAATAAAAAATAAATCAAAAGAAACAAGTAAAAATAGAAATAAAATGAAGAAATAATTTTTAAAAATTTCATGTAATTAATGATGTAATTACACTCAATTCCTTATTTCTTCTTAAGAAATGAGGAGTGTAATTATACTAACAACCCGTTTTGATCGGCTTTTGGTTTTTGATTTTTAATTTATAAGCCGAAGGTCATAAGTTATAAATTCTAACTTATGACTTTTGCCTTATTTTTATTATTATTTTACCTTGAGATTAAATGCTTATAAGCACTTTTTAACTTTATCGATAAGTACTTATCAGTTTATCGATTTTTGATCTTTAACAGTTTGAATTTTAGTTTATCCAATAAGAAAATTCTCATAAAATAAATATATGACCTCTCTAACAATTTGGCACGATACAATGAAACAATGTGATACAGTATAACTAGCAAATCAATTGTCATGACTGAATGCTTTCAAAAGTATTTGTCGAGCACCTAAACTTCACTGACAGAAGGTTTATATATTGAAAATCAATCAAATATGACTTATGATATTACTATAGTGTCTAATAATGTTAAATTATTATTTTTTAATATTTATGAAGGGATAAAATAATAAATTATTATAATCTTAATGAGTTATCGATTTACCCAATATTTAAAACTAAAATCGAATCAATAAATCAATAATTTTATTTGTAAAATCATTAAAGATCCTTAAATCGAATAACCAATAATAGATATTTTCTGATTTGATTTGTTGATCGGTTTGAATTTTGTACACCCTTACTCATGTCCGAGACCTTCAATCAAGTGTGGAATAGTATCATCAATGCACCATAAACCATATTGATATTTATATTAAATAGTATATATTTAATCTAAACATATCGTAATTTCATTGCCTAAATGAAATTAAAAAATATTTTTTTTTTCACAAGCATATTCATGGTGCTTTGGTTAAATGGTCCTTTCCTCAATTCTTCTCCGAGTTCCCTTGCAAACAAAAAGCCCTGATCCCCTCGTACCACAAGCCCAGCGGCCACTCCACTGCCGTATCTCCGCCCGCCATTTTCTCCGGCAAATTAACTAACGCTCAGTTCCTCTCAGTCTTCATCTTCTCAGGTACGCTTTCTCTCTCTGTGTTTCCGATTTTTAGTTTTCTCTCTCTAAAACATCTATATGCTCGAGCATGAATAGCAACAGATATGCTTTCGTCATGTGGTTATAGTTTTTTCTTTCAGTGTAGCTACTAGTATAACCCTAGCTATGGGACTCGAAATGGGTGTTGGTGAATTTGTGCAAGGGTACCTGCTATGCCCTCCCGAATGAATATGATGTGTGAAATTTTGGAAACCTCCTTAATTGGAAGTGTTGGAAAGAAATAAGCTCTAGTGGAACTGATTGGACATGTAGGACTCCAACTAGTTTGAGATGAGATGTAGTTGATTGATTGATGAGCTATGGTAAACAAAGCTCAATTAGTATCCTTTCTCTGTATCACTATATGTTTCCGCTTATGGTTTTCTCTCTCTATTCAATGGCCAGCATCTTCATGCTTGAGCTTGAATAGCAACAGATATACATTTGTCATATGGCTGTAAGTTTTGAACATAGGTGCTATAATCCTAGCTAAGGTACTTGAAATGGGTGTTGGTAAACTTGTGTGAAGCTCTTTAATTCGTAATGTTTGTTAGGAGATCTGGTATGCCCTTCCCACTGAGAATGATGTGTAAGATTTTGGAAACCTCCTTACTTGGAAGTGTTGGAAAGAAATAAGCTCTATGCAACTGATTGGATATGTAGGACTCCAACTAGTTTGAGATGTGGTGTGATTGATTGATTGATGAGATAAGGTAAAAAAAACCTCAATTAGTTTCTTCACATCTCCACATTAAAGGTTGAGTTACTTACTCAACATTGTAATTTGACATCCTACCATGGGACTTCAGTGGTGCTCTAAAGTTTAAGCACAGTTTAGGTTGTTATTTCTCTCATGTTGCGTCTGCCAATTGATACCCTAATGGTTCTCATTTTTCTAAGTTGTTAATGTAACATGAAAGTAGTAATTGATTTGCTTGAGCCAAGGGTCTTTCCAAAACAACCTCTTTAACTCGAAGAGGTAGTGGTAAGGTCTTCATACAATCAACCCTCCCAGACCTTATCTTTGTGGGATTTCACTGGGTATGTTGTTGTTGTTTTGGTAGTGGAACAAAATGGTCCCAGTAGTGCACCTATGGTGTGACAATTAAGTGTCTGCTAACTTGGGAGATCATAGTTCAATACTCAATAGAGACAAACACCACCATTAATTTCATCCCATTGGCCTAAGCTTCAGTCGACAGAGTTATTAATGCTTGTGTTGGTAGAGTTATCATATACATGATAGATTAGTTGATGTGTGCGCAAATGGGGGTGGAATGACTTGGGATACCCCTGTTCTTGACTCCATTTGTCACCTGGATCCTTCTACTCACGACTTTGTATATTGAACAGTTAAAGGTCATTAAAACACATTATTTTAAATCCCTCCAATCATGTGTATCTCTCAATTGCGTGGATGTGGATAGCAATCATTGTTCACATCAGATATAAATTGCCTAATCATTTTCACTATTACAAATACTATTTTTTTAGAGAGAATCTCAAACTCATCTCCAATAATTTCTCTTTTTTGATTTCTTCAATTAATGAAAATAATTTTTAGTCTTTCCGAAACTTCCATTTTTCTTCTCTTCCAAGCTTTTTCATCTATTTGGTATTTAGATCATGTTAGAATAGTGTTAGAATAGTACTGTAGCAACGGTCGGGACACTGTAGCATTACTGTAGCAACGGTCATAAACAGCTAGAAACGGCCCTTAAGAACTTGTATATATAGGAGGGTCATTCTCATTTATTATGTATTCAATCCAAGTATCTCTCTAAACAAAAGTCTCTCAATTTAATTTTCTCACTCTTTCATCTATTTCTCACCGATCATATCTTATTTTCTTTGTTTTTTTCTTTCTTTAGTGTAGATTTTTTGTGTCGAAGAGGAATTAGGGACAAGCAAAGCCTTGTTAAGGTATTTTATTATAAATTTTGGTACTTCATGGTGGTGAGAAAGTGGCTAAAATGGAGGAGGAGAGAAATTAGAGAAAGGGACCAAAAGATGGGTCACTATAGAAACAATCATCCAAAATGCTCTAGATTAAATTTCATTTAATTTTGAAAGCACAAGACATATGTTTTTCAAAACCCATGAGTTTTGTTTACTGAGGTTGGGATACCCCTCTATCAAAAAGGCTACAGGTGTTACCGATCCTTCTACACGACAATGTCACCTTTCTCGACATGTCACCTTTTTCCAACTTAATAGGAGCTCGGTTTGAGATTTTGTGTGACGGTGGGCCATTATGTTCCTTTGTCTCACCTTAGAGGGGAGGGGTGTAACTACTGCGGAGTTTATATGAGACATCAGAATTCTTCGATTTAATAGAGTCAACAAGATTCGGGTGATCAAAGTGATCAACTTAAGGGGAAGTTTCACAGGTTTGTGAAGACATATACTCACCACTTAGGGGTTGTTTGGTTTGAATACAAGTTATGTCGAAATTAGTTATGTTGGGATAAGTTATGATGGGATAAGTTATGTAGGGAGTAGTTTTTATTGCTTGTCTGGTTTGCCATATTCCAACTTATATTCATGGCATAATTTCTAAGAATAAGTTGTTTGTTTACAAAAATACCCTTCATCTTTTTGTTTTCCATTTTCTTTGCAAGCTTTAGTTATCCATTCTTAAAAATAAAATTTTCATCTTATTTAACTCAAATATTTGTGTATGTATTTTCATGATTATGCTATGTGTTTTTAAAAATAAAATTTTCATCTTATTTAGCTTAAAAATAAAACTCCCATATTATTTAGCTTAAAAATTAGACTTCCATTTTAATTTTAAGGTTATTAAAGTAAAGGAAATTGTATTATTTGTATCACTTCATCTAAACACTATCACTCCTATATTATAAAATATTGAAATTATCTACATTTCAACTGATATATAAAATGCAAATTTAAGTGATTAATAAACTATTAATTACAAATATGTAATTTTAATAGTGGAGTAAACATTTTAAGAGAAATCTTAATGTAAATAAACATAAGAATTAGTCAAATAAATTCAACTTATAATATATTCATCAATAAAATTCATTTATATAATGTAATATTTTTAATAGAAAAATATATTATCATAAAAAAATGATTAATTAAGGTTGAGAATGTTATCCATCACACCAAAGGACCCTTTAATGTTCAGAGTTTAGCCAATTGATTCAGTGTCTCCCTCTCTCCCTACTTCAAACCAAGACTCTTCTTCTGACTTAGGTTCTCTAGTTTCTATTCTTGGGGTACACAATCCACCCGTCTTTGTTTTCCTATTCATAGGTTTGTATCAAAATCCACCTCCATTTGACAAACAAGAACATCCTGCTCTTTTGCCTAAATGTGAATAAACTCCTTTTTCCCAATCATTCCAAAACTCTCAAACGATAGGTTATGGAAAAAGATGGAAAAAAGAAGTTTGTGTGTCTGGTGGTGAGGATTGGGGAGGGAGGGAAATTATGAGGAAGATGATGAAGTAGATACAATAGATTTATGGAGATTCTTTTCCTTTTTTTTAATTGTCATATTTTTCTTTTTAATTTTAATATCTTCTTAAATTAACATTATTGTCTTCACTTGCTTTTAAACATGTGTGACCACACATTTCACCAGCTTCAGAGGGGTTTGAATTATGTGTTTTAAGAACTTTACGTGTTTAGTTGGCAAAATTATAAGTAGAAGGTCTAGGTGTATAAGGGTCTCCTAGGTCATTCCGCCTAAAATAGGGGTCCAAATAGAAGGAACTGATATAAGAACTAGTACAATGGACCTCATCTGGTGCAAATTTGAGGTCCAGTTAATCGGTCAATTCATATGCATATAATATTTAACAACATAGCCAATGAAATTTCATAAGTGGGATGTAGGGCAGGTAGAGTGTGAATGGATCTTACCCCTATCATGTAGAGGTAGAGATGCTATTTTTAGAGGACCTTGCTCGAGTACAACAAATCAAAGTAGGTATGAAACGAAAAAAGACCGTGAAGAAAACATAACAACTAACAATATGCATATAATATAAAGGTAATATTAGATAAAGAACATTATAATTGCATGAACTGAGTCCGAGGTAGATACAAGAGATCAGTAAAGAAGCAAACTTCTGAATTTAAACCACAAAGTTAAACTTCGATTACGCTTGTGCAAAAAATAGTGGAATGAACTCTTGAGAAAATATTTTCCCATTCTATTAAGTGAAATTTCTTTTCCTCCTTCCATTCCCATAAGAGAATTTTCATTGTATTCTCCAATTTGTTAATAACTCTTATAGGCCTACAAAAAATGCAAAATATGTTTTAATGTAGATTTTTTTTTGTGTGTGTGACAGCTTAAGTTGTGCAGGATTCTGAAACTACAATCTTAAACTATGTAAATGTGAAAGATTTACCCTCAATTTTGGCAGTGGGGTCATTTGGTGGGATATATTAGGGAAACTAATACATCTTTTAGCTTTAGTATTACTAATCCCTTGTTTGGTATGTTTGGTACACTTTTTTAACCTATGTATTACGAATACAAGTATTAGTTTGTATTGGTTACACATCCTATTTGGTATTATCCGATGTATAACTATTACATAGCAAACCATGGTATTCAATACCAAGCCTATTAATACATGCATAATCATGTTTAAAGACAACATTGCCCTTGAAGTCCCTCTGGAAAGCATATTTGTAAACAAATAATTCTTTTTAAAATTATGCAATGCATACTATTTTTAATATTAATACGCCACACCAAACAGTCTATAAGAAATAATCTTAACATAACTAATTCCTACATTACTAAATCTTGCATTTCTAATACTCTCTAATACTCTCTTCAATAATATTCTTATACACACTAGCAAACAACCCTCATGGGATGTAAGATGTTTCTTCCTAGATAAACAATGGATGTTTTTTCCCTTTAATCAGTTCCAGTCATTTTTAGAAATGTAGATGGAAGAAAAGTTGGAAATACGTCAGGAAGAATGTTCATTTTGTCCCCACGAAGATAAGTTGATCAAGATGAAGAGTTTTTTGTTGTGCGTCCTCACTAATTGAGCATAAGGATCCGTTCGCATTTGCTTTAGGGTTTTCACTTGCAGAAAAAGATAGTTGACTTTTGTTGGGATCTTTCCCATCCCGCGTCAGCAGGTTTCCTTGCTTATCCTTTCTTCATTAAGATGGAGTTACTGTTCAGTGTACCCACCTACTCACTCGCAGAAGAGAAGAATAGATCCGGTTAGCGGGGTAACTAACCGTGGTTCGGCATGGTTAGAATCTGTTGGGTTGGGAAAGCAACTTGAATCCACTTTCCTCCAAGAGCCATACCGATTGAGAAAGAGATACAGTGGAAAACAACCGAGATGTATGATGCCGAACCGACATCCTTGTTTTGAATACAATTTTTTTGTAAGGGACCGGATAAGCACTGGCTATTTGCTAGTATTAGAGGCTTGAAAAATAATAGCTTGAACCACTTAGGTTCTTTGCACCGAAGTAAATAGTAGACAACAAAAAAAAAAGTTGCGAAGCTTATAGAGTCATAGTCATACATGTAATTTTACTCCTACTTTGGCTATGACTCCTCCCTCCTGTAATTGTCTTTCCGAACTGTATCTATTTTTTCCCTTTTGCACAAAATGTTTACCAATGTACTTTTCAGTTGTATGATTGATAGTGGAATCCTTTCAAATATTTTATATATGTAGATTAAAACAAGTATTTCATCTATTGTCATTAATTACCATTAAATTGCTGAAGTAAAAGATAATGATATATTGGTGAGTAGTATGTTACTGGGAGCCCCTTTTTCCTGCTTTAATTTGTGTTTTTTCACTTCTCAAGGGTCAATCTGGCCAACTTTGTGTGAATCACATCTAATTTTTCTTTGACAATATGTTTTTAGAGACTTGGAAACTTTGTGGATATCATTATAAGTTGCATACAGTTGCATTTCAAAATGGAAATGATTTGATTTAGTTTAACTCTAGGAAACTGAAAGTAACCATAAACCTGCAGCAGAGGGAGTGTCCTCTTAAGTGGATATGTATTTCCTTTGTCATTGCATCATTATGATAGAAGACCTTCTTAATCTTTTCCTGTAACTTCTCTCTTTCTTAAATTTGAAATAAATTGTTTTTTTAAATACAAAAACTACTAGTACATAAATTTGAAATAAAATATGACACGCCAACCAAGTAGATTACAGCAAAATAATTATGCCAACCAAATAGATTACAACAACAACAACAACATACCCAGTGAAATCCCACAAGTGGGGTCTGGGGAGGGTAGATTAAAGCAAAATAATTATCTCAAAGAAGCAGCACTAGAGGATCATGGTTTTTATTTCTTCTAATAATTTTTGCAATGAAATTGCATCCCCAGCTTGGCTGCTGCAGGAAATGCAGTCTTCAAGCCCACAGACATCTGTTATGAGT
Organism: Solanum ossicruentum; assembly: GCA_025774065.1. Lineage (NCBI taxonomy): Eukaryota > Viridiplantae > Streptophyta > Magnoliopsida > Solanales > Solanaceae > Solanum > Solanum ossicruentum. The sequence continues at coordinate 3,105,950 of JAOTQR010000079.1, forward strand.
TCAGAAACTAGAAAATCAACTACAGGCTCTTCAATTCCAAATACAGATTCAACTCAAGAAGCTGCCCAAGGGAAATTTATCCCCCCTCCTGGATATAGTGTTGATCGGGCTTCTTTCTCTTATATGAATGCTAATGTCCCTTCTGGAGGCTCTCAGCAGTCATCTTCAAGTCCTGTTAGTCAATCTTTACATTTATGTTTTTGGAGATACAATGGTTCATCTGGAGAGACGTTGAACGACTTGGCTTTTGTTGCAGGTTATTCCATCAACTTCTGCAGGTTCTTCAGCCTCACTCCAACCTCCCATCCCTGGCCAGTCTGCAAATGTTGGCTCTTCATTTTCATACAATATTTCACAGACTGATAACAATTTCTCCAGTGGCCTACAGTTCTCATCTAGCATCTTGAGGGTTAGTTTCCTTTGATTGATGAAAGTAATATGACATCATAGATTTTGGCTGATATGTATTATCAAAATGGGTTACATGTAGTCGGTCGGTACTTTGGGGAAGTTTCCACATCTATATATCATACAATGATTACTGTTTTCTAATGTGTAGCCAATTCATGTAACATATGGTATATAAGACCAGGTAAATATCCAATGGGAGAACTAACATTGGATTTGCTCGCGAGAAGCCTGAAGCTGAAGTGGAATCTTTCATCCTATAGGTTTGCAATTATCACAGTTAGGAGTGAGTGAAGTTAGCTAAAATCATAGCATGTAGGATTGTGAAGAACATGCTCTGCACTTTAGGATGTGTGGTTTAAGTCCATACAGGAGAACAATATTTGAAAGGTATGCTAGGGCTGGAACAGTGGTAAATACCGGAGAGGAAATCCATTTTTGGAGAAAAGGAAATGAATAACTGACACGTTTTAGGAATTGCTCCTAGAAACCCTTTGCATTGTACCCTGGGGTTCCATTTGATTAGGATTGCATTCTACAATTCAGGAAGAGCATAACTACTGTCATTATCAAATATCAAGTTACATAGAAATTTTACTAGGACATTTGCAGATTCCTAATCTACGGAAAAGGTGCTTATTGGTCAGAATGCTAGAAGTCCTTGTAAGCTTTATGCTTTTACCATTCTGGTGCTATATATTAGTAAGTTCATTTATGTAATTTCTCCTATTTAGCTTCTAAAGCAGTTGGCAGCTCTTTTCAATCCACTCTTAAGACAATATGTTGCTTTCTTTTGGAATGTCATGATTTGAAATATCTTTTACTCTTTTCTCCTCTCATCCACTGTGGTTGCCGGTTAGAAAGTGTGAGGGTTGCACTTTTTTATTTGGGATATTGCATTGTTGAAGTCTTAATTTCTTTAGGAAGTCTTAGTCATCATTTGTGGTAATTGGCCTTTGTACTAATTATCAAAATTGTATTCATGATGGATTTTCTTAGGATTCCCCCATGCTTTTGAGAGTGTGCTATCTTTTTTCGTAAAATTTTCTTTTTACTGGTTGCGCGTGTCTGACAAGACCTATTTGTTTGTGTCAGCCTGCTGCTCCTGATCATTCTGTAGATGTAAAGAATGCATCTCTTGCAGCATCACTACAGCCTCCTCTTCCTCTGGTGTCCACAAGGTTGAGCTCATTCACACCCGGAACTGCAGCAGCTGCAGGTCCCTTGTTAAGTGGTTCAAACTTATCTTTCAATGGTAGTCCTCAGATGGTGCCGACAGATCAAACAATGAAACCAGTATGTGTTACGAAAATGCTTCTCTTGAAGTTTAAAGCATTACTTTTGCCTGTTGAAGACTGGTTTAATATATATAAACTGAACGCAGAGCATAGATCATGACTTCACAACTGATTGCTGTTATTCTAGTTGCAGAATAGAAGGGGAGACGCTGCACAGGAAACAGGAGGAATGACTTCTGCAACTTCCGTTATGCAGTCTGTTTCACAGGCTGGTCATATGAGTTCTGGTTCTTTGGCAACTGCATTTCCATCTTCTCATATGGGCACTCCAAATATAATTAGAATGCCCCACACACCCCAATTTCAGGTTCCAGCAGGAGTTCCTAGAAGTTCCGTTATGCCTGGTCCTCCTGGTCTTGGTCCAGCTATACCTTCATCTTCCAATCTTACTTCCACAGCCTCACCTGGAGGTCCTTCTCTACCCTTAAGGCCCAATGTGCCTCCTGCTCATGTTCTGGCCAATCCATCTGTTCAGCAACAAACATATTCTCCCTATCTTTCTCCAACTCCTATGGCTCCATCTCACCATGGACCTTGGTTGCAGCCTCCACCTGTCACTACCATGCTAAGACCACCATTTCCATCATATCCTGCAGGTTTCGCTGTTCCCTTTCCTTTGTCAACTACTGGTGCGCCTCTCTCTTCAGTGACATTGCCTGATTCTCGACCTCCTGGTGTTGCTCCAGTGGCAGTTCCACCTGGAGTGCTGACTACTGCTACCCAGCCAACCCATGCTTCAGGGTTGCAGCCAGAGTTACCTCCTGGAGTTGGTATGCATATAGTCCCTACTAAGAAGAATTTTTTCTCTCAATATCCTTGCTATTTATCCAATCTTTAGTTCACAGCATTTGACATTTTATTTCTTTTTCCCCCCCTTTCAGACAGCAGTAAGCATGTAAATGATGCTGACACAAAACATGGAGCTTCAACCAGTGAACAACTGGAGACCTGGACTGCTCATCGGACTGAAACAGGAGCCATATACTACTATAATTCTTTGACAGGAGAATCTACTTATGAGAAACCTGCTGGCTTCAGGGGAGAGGTAGGTATATCCCTACTCTGTCTTTGAGCTTTAAGCAGGTGCATAATTTATAGGTGTGGTCTTCATTTTAAAATGGGTAATGGCAATCTAGTACTACAATTCTCACATAATAGGTCAGGGCTATGTCTAAATGCTTTCTAGCACACAGTTCTTCAATTTTTAATTGAAGAGCCCATAGCTCTTCTAAATCTTCTGTCTCATGAGCAGGTGATCCACATCTTGTGCCAATCTTTTGCACATGAAGCAGTAACACATGAAATTCTCCTCTTCCGCAAATTCTGACCCGTTAGAATCACCCCCTCGCTGCTAGGCAGGTTAAGGAACACACCTTCCTAGGTAATCCAGGAACCCATACCGAGAGATAAGGAAAATTCACCTCATCCCTACTTAGTAGCATCTCATAATAAGACTTTACAAGGAAGATGCCACTATTACCTCCACTTACCTCCGAAAATCTAGGCTGAACTGTGAGATATTTTGTTTGTGGAGCAACTTTATCAAACTCTGGAACACTTCAATCTCCTAGTCTTGCTAGTTCCTGCTAAATCTCAAACTCCAATGAACTTCTCCATTTTTAGTTTGTTGACTTCTTTGGTGATGTCTGTCAAAGTTTAGAATAAGAAGTGGAGCTTTCAGTGAGCTGATCATTTTTTGGCTTGTTTATGGTTAATATGGCTACAGGGTTGTGCTAGAAATTTTAATTGCATCTTGCATCATAACATTGCTAGCAAAAATTTAACTACAATGATCTGTCTGTGACATAGTTTGCTACTATTTCCCCCTCTATCTATTAAAGCTTATTGTCTTCATTATTCACGCACTTTACTTATCCATGCATGTCAATTATCTTTCATAACACATGACAATGGTGTTTCCCCCTTCTGGTGCAGCCTGGCAAAGTAGCTGTGCAGCCAACTCCCGTTTCATGGTAAATTTCAATAGTATAATAACTTTCGACTTGTACTGTTGTATTTTGTGCTTCTAGATAACGTCATTATATTGTATTAAATGAAGTAGCATGGTCAGTGAAGATTCATATAGTATAGCCAACCCCAACTTTTTTGGGACTGAGGGTAGTTGTTATTCATGTGAGTGCAATATCTAATGGCTTACTCTACATGGTCTGACTGCTTACGTAAATATTTGCATACATGTGATGTTCTTCAAGTGCACCAGCAAAAATGGTGATCTATTTGAGCATACATATCGATAGTTTAAGTATTTTACTGGAAGTTTATATGCTAGTGCTGGGAGGTTCATTAAATTGACCCTTTTTTAATCTGCTTATGTTGGTGAACACTTTTGAGCTTGGTCAATAATAAAGGATCCATAGTCTTTGTAGCCTATAGAAATAGACTACCGATAACTGTAAATGAATGATAGTGGATTATATGGAGTCAGGAATCTGCTAAAAATGTGCTACTTGCATTCTTAGGTTTTTAGGTTTCATGACTTATGAGCGTCTGTTCATGATGCTTCTCCTTTGTTTCTTTCCTGTGCCATACATAAAGTAAGCATTCTAGTTTCAGAAAGAACATTTAAATTTGTAATCCAATGGAATAAAATTAAAAATAAAGGACCATTCAGCCTGGGTTTGACTAAGCAAGGAGAATGTTCAGCAGAAAGACAATCTTATCAAAACCAAAGAATGGTAAAGTACAAGCCTCAAATAGGAACAGTGTGGCTAGTTATAAATAACTTTTATCCTTGTTATTCAAAGCACAATGCTGAACTTCATATGTTGGCAAGATACTAGAGCAAGTCTTAAGCAAGTGTACCTGTTGGAGTGAGATTTAGCTTTTATCTGTTCTTCTCTTAGATAGACACCAGTAATTAGCAGATACGTCAAACTGCATTACTTGCCTTTCTAATTACGTGAACACCCTTTATAGTTGGATATGAAGTCGGTTTCTTCATCTACTCAAAACTGGTGTGGGTGTCTCTAAATAGGTTAGAAGGAAGGATCACATCAAGTTGAATTCTCTCCGAGTCTCTGTCATAGAACTGATTTAACAGTGTCACTTCCGAGAAGATTTGGTTGACAGTGTAAGCCTAGGCCGTCTTATGAAGGACCAGGAAAATTTGCTTGTGACATGAGTAAGGAGTATACTTCTCTTGTCATTCATGCCAGTCTGGTGTCAGAATACTATCCTGTTCTTCTTGTCAAAGTAGAATTGTTCCTTGGGAGTTTCACCGCTCATGTTTCATTGTGTAAATCTGTTGCATGATGAGTTTATTGTTTGATCTTCTTGGTTCTTTTCCTTCTCATTATCTCAGTTTGTGTTGGATGGGAGCTTCTTTTTCGTAAGCAAATGTTAGTTGATCTGCGTCCGTTCTTATTTGCAAGCATCTTTGATACTGAAGCAAGCTATACCAGCTTAATTAACCATTTCAACTTCTTCACTTACAAGCAGGGAAAGGTTGGCTGGTACAGATTGGGCATTGGTTGCTACTAATGATGGACAAAAGTATTACTATAACACAAAAACAAAGGTACAGTCGGTTAGCTTTTCTTTTTTCCCTATAAAAATCTTTTACGTTATAATAGGTTTACACTCAATTCATTTGTTTCATTTGGCATGCATTTTTTTTGCTTAGAATGGTCTGAGGTCTAATTTTTATTTTATTTTTTTAATGAAGTAAGTTTGGTTCGAGGTCTAAATTAGTCTATCAAATCATGTTAAATGTTCTTTTTTTTCTTATGGAAGTATTATCTACAACATTACTATTGTAAGCTTAGTCTCAGATGAAATCTATTTGTTTTTCTCAAATAAATTCAAACAATGTATTTCTTACTTCAAATGATATAAGAAAGTAGCCCCCTGGGCTTTGGGGTAATGGTAAAAGCACATGATGTGCGGATTGGCTGCATGTCAGGAGTTTGAACCCTGCATTAATAGCCTTGTATTTATTGTTTTTTAATGAAGAATAGCCTTGTATTTAAGTGCAGAGGGATAGGGACAGACGGGGATTTCTCCATTATAAAAGATCTTTTGAAGGGGTGAAGAATGAGTCAATGATTATCTATATTTGAGGAATGACCTCCCATTCCTAGTTTCTTGTTGATGCACTAATGAAGCTCCAGTTGTAGAGATTGGCTGTGGTACATAGAAAATCATATGTGTTCTAGATTTTCTGATATACTGTTCGTATACTGGAGATTTCCTATTATTAATAACAAAACTATTTTATCAAAAAAAGAGAACAGAATATATAGGTCCTTGATGATAAAAGTGAGTTGTATATTCTAGCACTGATTACTTGGTGAATCAGTTGAAAGATTGTCGATGTAGCAGTTACTTTTCCTAATGCCGGTTCTCCTTGCATGCCTTTGTACTCAGTTAAGCAGCTGGCAAATTCCTAGTGAGGTGACAGAGATGAAAAAGAAGCATGATGCTGATGCTTTGCAGGCTCAATCACCATCAACACTGAATGTTAATGAGTCTACTGAAAAAGGATCAGCTCCTGTTAGTTTAAGCATTCCTGCTGTTAGTACTGGAGGTCGTGATGCGACAACTCTAAGACCTTCATTAGTTCCAGGATCTTCTGCACTGGATCTTGTAAAAAAGAAGTTAATGGATTCTGGTGCTCCGCCTGCTGTTTCTTCACCAGCCCCAGCCTCGCCGGGAGTAATATCATCTGAAGTAAATGGATCAAAAGCACTTGAATCTACAAACAGAGTTCCACAGAAAGAAAATAGCGAAGAGAAGTCGAAAGAAGCTAATGACAATGGCAATTTGTCCGAGTCCTCTTCAGATTCAGAGGATGATGAGAGTGTACCAACCAAAGAGGACTGTATCATCCAATTCAAGGTCTCTTTGGCGATTTTGCTACTTCCATGATTTTATGGCCTATATAGGTTTTGTGCATACACGAGTACATTCATCTCTTTACTTTGGTTCTGTTTTAATTTGTAGTTTATTTTGACTTTTTATTCAACAATTTATTTTGATACTAGTATGTTCTAGGTAGTACTCTACCCTCCATTTACTTGGGTATGCCATTGGGAGCAACTCAGAAATTTGGAATGGTGTGATAGAGAACTGTGAGAAAAAATTGGCCAGGTGGAAAACTCAGTATCTATCTAGGGGGTTCGGGGAGGGGGGAGGGGGAGATTGACCCTTATTAATTCTGTTCTTGATGCTCTCCCAACATATATGCTATCTCTGTTTCCCATCCCAGCAAGGATCACTAGAAGATTGGACAACATAAGAAGGAAATTTTTATGGCAAGGAAATAAAGAGAACAGAGGGTTCCACCTAGTTAAATGGAAGGCAGTCACTACTGGAAAGAAGAATGAAGGCCTGGGCATAAAAAATATGAAGATGCATAGCAAAGCACTCAGGATGAAATGGTTTTGGAAATATGCAAATGGAAATCAGTCACTATGGACGAGTGATAGGGGCCAAGTATGAAGGGGAAGATTGCTGGATGACCAAGGCTGTGACCACACCAATATGGAACCAGTTTATGGAGATCAATTAGAGCTCTTAGGGAGGAAGTTAAACTTAAAACCAAAAAGAAAGTGGGCAATGGGGTAAAGATCAAATTTTTGAAAGTTGAATGGCATGAGAAAGGCAACCTCGAGACCCTGTTTCCAGATGTCGACAACCTAGCTCAGTTTCAACATATGACCATTGCAGAGTTATGGACAACTCAGGGTTGGGACTTTAATTTCAGGAGACAACTTAATGACTGGGAAATAAGGAGGGTGGCTGAATTCCTCAACACTGTTGAA
>JAOTQR010000079.1:3152007-3163221 GCA_025774065.1 Solanum ossicruentum
GAGTAATTACATTTTGTAATTATAGTTATAATAATATTTGTATAATTCGTATAATATTTATATACGTTTATATAATTCACTATATAATTTATAGTTTTTGTATAGTATTTGTATATTTCACTATACAATTAGTGAACCACATTTATATAATTTGCTATACAATTCACAGTGTTTGTATATTTCGCTATACAATTTGATTTGCATACAATTTTTGTATAATAGCACATATTGTTTATATAGATCGCCCGAATTATATAAAACTTAAATTATAATTACAACTAGATGTTTGTTGCGAGTCATAATTAATTCAATCTACAGTTGTATTAGCTAAATTTCATCAACTAAATAAAAAACAATTTCACTTTGTTCCTATTAAGCTTGGCCAACCCCAATATTTTAAAAATAAACCAATATGGACCTACTCACCAAGATAAGGAATAAATATACTAAGCAATGATATAATTACACTAAATCAATTCTTATAAAGTGACATCTATACATAACAACAAATTTAACAATATAATATTTAAAAAAATAATAGTAGAAATACATATTATATTCAAAGCAACAACATGACACAATACATGTACCATCCAAACAAGCTGCGAGACAAATCAAAGAGTGACATTTTTCCTTTGTAGTTATATAGACAAATCAATTTTTGACGCGGATTTTTTAAAAAGAGCATACACTTGAAATATAATAAAATAAAAATAGCTATAGTTATTAAAATTATGATTTGTAGCCATATAGTATAGATGAGAGACGAGCAAGATCGAGAAAGGAAGAAGAGAGGCGAGCGAGAGAGGGTAGATTGGAAAGAGGTGAATTGTATATGTATATTGATCAAATAGTATATATATAACTGCTAAATAATTATATATGTATAACTAATATGCAAATGTACTTATATATCTAGCAACCGTGATTGGGAAATGTAAGAGAGAGGCAAGCGAGATTGAGGAGAGAGCAGAGAGTGGAGAGAGACGAATGTATATGTGTATTTGTCAAATAATTATATATATGCAACTGATATACATATATATTCACATATCTGACAAAAGATTGCAGAGAAATAGAAGAGAGGCAAGAGAGGAAAGAGAAAATAGCAATTAAACCTTAACTAGTTACAAATTGTAATTTTTTCAAATTATAGTGATATAATGTAAATACATATCATATGTTTGTCTAGTTACGTAATTCATCATATAAAACAAACGTAAGCTTAATAGATGCAATAACATCCAGTATAATCCTACGAGTAAAATTTAGGAAAGGCAATATATACGTATTCTTACTCCTACACTGCAAAATATAGAAAGCAAATATAGTAGTGAAAATTCATATTGAAAACAAATGAAGAAGATAAACGATAGCAACAAAAAGTAATACAATATCCAAAACCAAAAAGACGCCACTTTCAAAGAATAAGATAATAAAAGAGTAAAATCAAAACCCCTTGCCAGCGAAGCAAGAAATTTGTCTTCAAAGTCAAGCTCGTTACATTAATTGCCAAGTGCAGATTACCTCTTCTATGTAGTTTGCAAGTTATGGCATTAGAGCAAGAGTTTACCTTGTATGCACCTAAAGGGTAATGGTTATGGGTTCTCCGTGTCATAAAAAAGGAGAGGGTAAAAGAAACAACATCGACAAGGAAACTAAACAAGGTACAACTATATATTAACATTCTATCTTAATCCTCGGACAAATAAAGAGTATAGGAATAGATAATAATGTAGCAATTTTCACTGATATCCAAAATGAAAGAACCATTAGAACAATGGTAAATCAGTTGTCACTGGAACTCTTTCCAGTGTACATACTACATTTGAAATTCCTCAAGAAAGTTCAAAGTAAATGCCCTCTTGCATAATAACATAAAAGGTATTGCTGCACCAAAGGATGTTTATTTTAAATCCAGTGTTTAAAGCAGATATGAAATTTAACATGAAATATATAATAATCCTTGGTGACAAAATCAGCATAGGAATGCATTATCAAGACCAGAAAGCATATATGAAAATCAGTCTGAGCTCAGTTGGGAAGGGGGGTGCTCAAGAATAGTAAGGTATGTGACTCGACGATTACTTCACGATGCAAATCTTGATAACAGATGCAGCACCAATACGATGAAGTGCCACGACAGCATCACCAGGTTTGCATAGCCCTTTCGCGGTGGCTGATTTAAGGGAAGATTCAAGGATTACCTCAGTTGATTCAGAATCAGTGGCCTTGGCAGAACCTTCAGCAAGAATTGGAATCAAGCCTCTATATACCAAACTGTGCCTAGCTGGGGTCTCGTCGCTGACTGACCAGTCAAAAGAGTCTGTAGTCAAAACAGGCACGACTACTGACAGAACAGGAACAGCAGGCCTATACTTGGCAACCAGCTTTGCTGTACTCCCGCCACGTGTCAGGACAACAATGAGCTTTGCTTTAGCTTTGTTAGCAGTGCGGACAGCTGATGATGCAAGACTCTCCAATGGGCTCATTGGCAGTGGGGTACACCTGATCATTTCCTTGAAGATAGCCTCGTTGTCAAGTGAAGACTCTGCCTCGATGCAAATTCGTGCCATGATTTTTACCGCCAGCTCAGGATAAGCACCAGCTGCACTTTCCCCACTTAACATAACACAGTCAGTGCCATCCAAGACGGCATTAGCCACATCAGTAGCCTCAGCACGGGTGGGTCGTGGAGACTTGATCATTGATTCAAGCATCTGAGTGGCAGTTACCACAGCTTTACCAGCAAGATTACACTTGTATATCATCATTTTCTGGGCCAAGAAAATCTTCTCAACTGGAATTTCCATTCCAAGATCACCTCGAGCAACCATAAAAGAATCCGTCTCACGAAGGATTTCATCAAAATTGATTACCCCTTCTTGATTCTCAACCTTCAAGACAATGTCAGAAGATCAAAACATCAGTGTATACCATAAAACTAGATAACAGTCAAATGTTTGTACAATGGACATTCGACTCCCCTCATTGAGTAACTCACTATCCCAAAAATCTCTCCCACATTTCCCCAAAATAGATCCAAAAGAGAGAGAGGGGGCAAGCCCGGTGCACTAAAGCTCCCGCTATGCACAGGGTCCGGGGAAGGGTCCGACCACAAGAGTCTATTGTACGCAGTCTTACCTTGCATTTTTACTAGAGGTTGTTTCCAAGGCTTAAGGGTAGAAAACACCAATCCATTGCCAAGTATCAAGCTCTTCTCTCCTAACGACTCCTATACTTCAAAATTCAACCATACTAAACAATACAGACCAAATTACTCTGCATACCTTTGACATTAGTTGAATGCGCTTCGCATGTGGCCCAAGAACCTTGCGAACATTGACAAGATCTGAACCCTTTCGCACAAAGGAAAGAGCAATCATATCGATGTTGTTAGGAACACCCCACTCCAGTATATCTTCTTTATCCTTCTCTGTAAGTGTTGGAAGGTCCACAACCACACCTGGAAGGTTTACATTCTTCCTCTCTCCTAAGGTGGCAGTATTCTCGCAGCGACATCTCACCGTTCCAGATGATGGATCACATGACAAAACAGTAAGAGTTATTGTACCATCTGCACACAAGATAGTATTGCCAGGCTTCAAGTCCACTGCCAACTTCTTATAGCTCATTGAGATCATTTCTTCATTTCCTTTTATGGTATAGTCTGTGGATACAGTGATTTCTTGACCTTCCTTAAGCTGAATCGGTTTTCCATCCTTCAAGAAACCAGTGCGAATCTCAGGCCCCTGCATAAAAAAAAACATGTTAGTCCAACATCAAGGAAGCAAACTGAAGCTGCAGAATAGTCGCACGTGCAGAGTAAACGGAAGGTCTTAACCAGTATTCTTGACTTGTTATGATAGCAGTATTCGAAGATCAAATTCATTAACCATTGAGAATCAGAAACAGAAATACAGGATAGAAGTGTTGTTCGATTCAATGATTCCACCTGTTCAATTCGATGAGCCAAGCCTCATATACTACCAGAATGCCACAATAAATAGAAGATCAAAGTCTTTACTAAATTATCTGGCAAAACGAAGAGAAAGCTAAGAAAGTTTGCTGGGAGGCTGCAGTTGCTCATAATCGGAACATAGAGCCAAATAAGAAAACGATAAGAACGTCATATTAACGTGAGAAAAGGCTCCATACTGGTAAACAGAGGCAATTGGACCATAGAATGTGTTAACTTATTGTAGTTCGGAATGTACAGAACTACAATAAGTTACTCACTTTCCAACAAATATTATTATTGAACTTATTAACTAGTGGTTAACAAAGACTAACAGAATCAAAATATAGCACCTCTCTGCCACTAAAGGCAGGGCTTGCTTACGACCACATAAAACAAGATCATAACGCCCTTCTGAACTATGTAGAAATATGGTCCTTCAAAGTTGAACTGAGAGATAATAAAAGACGTGGGACATTCATCCTCCATCTCAGGAATACATAATAGCCAGAAAAGAGAACTGATTCATATCCATGGAAGCTCTCTCTCAACTACATCAATTTAGCATAAAAGGCTACTCTTCTAGTTTGAGAAACTCAATTTTAAACATAGCATCCTTGACAACGAAATTCTAAACAGACGATGTATAGAGCGTGAATCAGGTTTCACTATACTCTTATGATACCCTAACGACCAGCTCAAAATTACAAAAAAATCTGCACAAGAACTAAGTTGAAATACAAGAAAGATGGTAACAGATAAACTAAAATATGCTTCAAAATCAAACCTTGGTATCAAGCATGACAGCACACAGGATCTGAGTATTCTGCATAGCAATCCTAAGATTGTTCAATGTCTCCTGATGGTATTCATGCGTCCCGTGAGAAAAGTTAAACCTGGCAACGTTCATGCCAGCACGAAGAAGCTTCTCCAGCATTGGCACTGATCTAGAAGATGGCCCTAAAGTGCAAACAATCTTTGTCTTTGGGATACGGCCATCATTTGGGAGATCCTTCATGATTCCAGCTATGTCTATGTTGGCCATTTCTTCTATATATCTGCTTCAAAGGACAAAACCACTCTTTTTCAGAAGCCCATATAACCAGCTGATTATAGAAAACTCACTCTCATTTTTATAAGCATGCAAACATTCATCAATATGTACCAAGAAAGTGCTAGCATGCACAGTAAAAGAAACAGACCTTGATTCCTTTAGATCTGAGTAACAAATTAAACAAAAGTAGTTTGGCAATTAGAACCACACTCATTACGTTTGCAGAGAGGCGAGGTACTGATTTAAGATAAAGATGAACTTCCATATATCCTTTTTAACAGTATGGAAAATGTGTCGTATTCTACAGCAGACAATCAACAAGAAGCTCTTGAAAAAAAATTCAGATAGATACGAACACACCTACATCTACTGTACATACAAGCTATGTTGCTTGGGCTCTCTAAAAATGTTGTCATACTGGCGTCGGATTCTCCAATAAGAACACCACTTTTGGAAGATTCGCCATGCACCAGCAGCTTTTCTTAAGAGTAGGAGCAACATAGGATACAAGTGGAATATAGACAACAAATATGTGGATTCCGGGACCATTCTTTCAACTATATGTTCTTTTCACAATGATATGATTCAAGAAATGAATGTGCTTCCAACTTAATAGCATGGGTAAAAGATAATTTGGAAGGATTCTGCCTTCAACAAAAAAGATTAAACCAAAACACTTTGTCCGAGAACAAATATAGAAGTGAAGTCTTGAACTTTCAAATAAAGGGAACAAGAAAAGGGTATCGAATAAACAATGAAACATCATCAACGATGCCAGAGGGTGAAATCAAACACAAAGAACTTGTGTCATTTCTCAATCTGGGACTTCAGATCAACAAACAACGGACACAGTGAATCCTACAAGTGGGGTCTAGGAGGGAAAAATGTATGCAAACCTTACTATTATCTCATAGAGCGAGAGGTTGTTTTCGGAAGACCCTCAACTCTTAAGATCAACAAAAAGAACACCAAATACCCAAATGACCAAAAACAAGGAAAAGATCACCAAAAAGAAAACTTTACAACAAACCAATGATGTGCACGAGGCCTAGAAGCTGAACGGAGCAGAAAAAGAGCTCACTAGTTATCGCAGAAGGTACAGATCAACAAAAAAAAACACAGAATCAAACACCCAAATTAGCAAAAACAAGAAAAGTTCATCAAAAGGAAATTTTAGAACAAACCAATGATTTGCACAAGTCTTAGAAGCATAACATAGCATAAGAACAAAAAAAAAGGTTCTCACCAGTCACTAGAGAAGCTACAGATCAACAAAAAGAACACTAAATCAAATAACCAAAACCAAGAATGAATCACCAAAAAATGAAACTTCACAACAAACCAATGATTTGCACAAGTTTTAAAAGCAATATAGCATAACACAGCTTAGAAAAAAGGGTTCTCACCACTCACCAGAGAAGCTACAGATCAACAAAAAGAGCACTAAATCAAATACCCAAAATGCCAAAAACAACAATCACCCAAAAAGAAACTTTACAACAAACAAATGGTTTGTATAAGTCTTAGAACCATAACATAGCAAAGAAAAAAGGGATTTTCCCAGTAACCATAGAAGCTACAGATCAACAAAAAGAACACTCAATCAAATACCCAAAATGCCAAAAAAGAGAATCACCAAAAAAATAAAAGAAACTTTACAACATACCAATGATTTGTACAAGTGTTAGAACCATAACATAGCATAGCAAAAAGGTACCAGTAACCAGAGAAGCTACAGATCAACAAAAAGAACACTAAATCAAATACCCAAAATGCCAAAAACAAGAATCACCAAAAAATAAAACTTTACAACAAACAATGATTTGCACAAGTTTTAGAAGCATAACATAGCAAAGAAAAAGGGGTTCTCACAGTCCCCAAAGAAGCTATAGATCAACAAAGAGAACACAAAATCAAATACCCAAAATGCCAAAAAAAAAACCCACCAAAAAAGAAACTTTACAACAAACCAATGATTTGTACAAGCCTTAGAACCATAACAAAGCATACAAAACAGGGTTCTCACCAGTAACCAGAGAAGCTAAAGATCAACAAATAAAAACAAGAATCACCAAAAAAGAAACTTTACAACAAACCAATGATTTGTACAAGTCTTAGAACCATAACACAGCAAAGAAAAAAGGATTCTCACCAGAAACCAGAGAAGCTACAGATCAACAATAAGAACACAAAATCAAATACCCAAAATGCCAAAAACAAGAATCACCCCAAAAAAAAGAAACTTTACAACAAACCAATGATTTTGCACAAGTCTAAGAACCATAACACAGCAAAGAAAAAAAGGGTTCTCACCAGTAACCACAGAAGCTACAAATAAACAAAATGAACACAAAATCAAACACCCAAAATGCCAAAAACCAGAATCACCAAAAATGAAACTTTACAACACACCAATGATTTGCACAAGTCTTAGAACCATAACATAGCAAAGCAAAAAGGGTTCTCACCATTAACCAGAGAAGCTACAGATCAACAAAAAGAACATTAAATCAAATATCCAAAATGACCAAAAACAAGAATCACCAAAAATGACTCTACAACAAAACCATAACAAAGCAAAGAAAAAAGTGATCTCACCAGTAACCAGAGAAGGTACAAATCAACAAACAAAACCAAGAATCACCAAAAAAGAAACTTTACAACAAACCAATGATTTCCACAAGTTTTAAAAGCACAACATAGCAAAGAAAAAAGGGTTCTCACCAGTAACCAGAGAAGCTAAAGATCGACCAAAAGAACACTAAATCACCAAAAAAGAAACTTTAAAACAAACCAATGATCTGTACAAGTCTAAGAAGCACAACATAGCAAAGCAAAAAGGTTCTCACCAGTAACCAGAGAAGCTACAGACCAACAAACAAAACAAGAATCACCAAAAAGAGAAACTTTACAACAAACCAATGATTTGCACAAGTCTTAGAACCACAACACAGCTTAGAAAAAAGGGTTCTCACCAGTAACCAGAGAAGCTACAGATAAACAAGAAGAACACTAAATCAACTACCCAAAATGCCAAAAACAAGAATCACAAAAAAATGAAACTTTACAACAAACCAATGATTTGCACAAGTTTTAAAAGCACAACATAGCAAAGCTAAAAGGGTTCTCACCAGTAACCAGAGCAGCTACAGATCAACAAAAAGAACACTAAATCAAATACCCAAAATGCCAAAAATGAAACTTTATAACAAACCAAAGATTTGCACAAGTCTTAGAACCATAACATATCAAAAAAAGGGGTGGGGTGGGGGTGGGGGTGTCCTCACCAGTGACAACAGAAGCTACAGATCAAGCTAGAGCAAGCTTTCAAGAATTTGGTGCTACTTAATTTTTCTTGTGTGCTTTGCAAGATTCAACTAAATGGGGCTGTGGAACTAATAAATACAATATTCCATCAGTTGCTTTCTTTCAAGAGGAGGAAAAGTGCAAAGTACAAAGAGGGGACAAAGGAAAAAAAATGCGTGTTAAACGGTGGGCTGCTCTATACAAATGACCAATGTTGACTGTCACCTGCAAAATACACTTTCCAATTAATAATTTCATTTTAACTTATTTATCTTAATTTAATTACATTATTTAAAATTAGAAGATTTTTGAAAAAATAAAATTTATATTTAAAATTAATAATATGTGCAATATGCAATTATATATTTTTAACAAAAATAGAAATTAAACAAAGAAAATCTTGACAGAATAAGTAGAAAACTTATTAAAGAAAATAAACATAACAAGATAAAAATTTAATATAAGTGTAAAGAAAAACAATGAGTAAATAATTAAATTCAAAGGACAATAAACTATGAAAGTAATACTTGGCTAATGTATTACTCCCTCGATTTAAAAAAAAAATGATGTCGTTTTTACTTATTGTCATGTGTTATTCATTGTTAGTCATACTTGTTGTTCCTTCACCTTATATTTCATTTTGTCATATCTAGTTTTTCTACTTATAAGTTTTGAGATGAGGGTTTTAGGAAACAACCTCTCTACTTCTATTAGGTAGCAGTAAGGTTTGCGTACAATTTACCCTCCCTAAACCTCACTTGTGTGATATCACTGATTATGTTATTGTTGTTTCAAAAAAATATTAACTTTAATTGATAATATTTTAATTTTAGATTTTCATATAATATGTTTAAAATTAGAAAATTAAAGCACATTTTGGTATATTTAATATAATATTAATTTAAAATCGTATAATATAAAGTCTTCTTTGTCTTTTTAAAACTCATGCAAAGTCAAATTGGATTTTTTTTTTTAAAACCAGAGGGAGTATTTTATAAGAGTACCAATTTTATGAATTTTTATTTTTATTAACAGAGAAATATTAAAAGTATCTCTGAACTTGAATAAATTATTAGTTTCATCCCTAAATTATTGACAATTTTAAAATTACTTCTCTACTTGACTAATTGAACTAAAATATACCCCCGATTAACCACAAATGCTAAAAACACTTCTTAACTTGATAAAAATTCAGGGGTATATTTCATTCATATTGAAAGATCATGCATGTATTAGTTCAGTTCGTTGAGTAGAGAGATATTTTTAATATTGTCAATAGTTAAATACAAAAATAATAGTTCGTCCCAAATTTAAGAGTGTATTTAAATATTTTTTTGGTTTTATTAATTATATAATTAAAAATTGGTAAGTAATTTGACTTTTTTAATTAATGGTCCCCACATTAAGAAAAAGTAATGGAATATTATGGAATTAAAAAAGATCCTGTTGGTACAATTGAAATTGACATATGTTCCACGTGGCCCAATAATTATTTTGGCCCATGGATACTATATGTGGCCACTTGTTTTTGACTCCATCACTTTCAGTGAGCCCATCAAAAAATATCAAATTAATTTTGATATACATAACGTGACACATATAAGACAATATCAAAAATTTGAGCTATGCACATATTCAAGTACGCGCATATTGGAGTTAGAAGATACAGGTTGCAGATATGAGGATGTTGAGATGAATATATGAACATATCAGAGGTGACAAGATTAGGAATAACATCATTTGGAGAAATTAGGGGTGACCTCTGTTGCAGACAAGATGAGAGAAACGAGAACACAATGGTTTAGACATATGCAGAGAAGAAATATTGACGCTCGTAGGAGGTGCGAGAGGTTGGAGTTAGGAGCTATGCAGAGGAATAGAGGTAGACCAAAAGAGTTTTTGGAGGTGCGAGAGAGGGGATGTTGATTAGACAGGATATGTCGCAGCTTCGTATCACAAACGACATGACCTTAAATAGAAATGAATGAAGGTCGCGTATTAGGGCAAAAAACTAATAGGCTTAATAGGGGGTAAAATGATGTCTTGCCTTGTGATATAGTTGGATTGTAAGATTAGTCGTGTCATCATATATTGTATCGTTATTGACCGTTATTTATTTTGCTACTTGTATTGTATCTATGAGTTTTTAATTGTTTTTCACAAAAAAAATCTAGTATTTTCTATTTTGGGGGCTGATATATTTGTGTCGAGGGTTTTTCGAGAACCTCTCTATCTCTGTGAGGTAGTGGTAAGGTCGGTGTACACTCTACCCTTCCCAAACCCCACTTGTGGGAGTTCACTTGTTACAATAAGGCTGTATATCGATCTTTTTGTTTCGATTTTAAAATTTATCGATTTGACTTATTGATTATCAGTTTTTAGATATGCTAAACTGTTATAGAATTAGTAAGATATTAACTTTTCAGTTATTGATTATTATTGGTTCGATTATCGATTTAACCGTTAAAATTTGATAAAAAATTATTTAGAAATAAGATAACAAATCAAATGAACCATATACATGAGTTAACAGATTGTGTTTTGCTCTACAGCAAACACTATTATATTGTAGAATAACGTAGAATTTTGAGACAATAAAAAGTAAAAGTATGAAATTGTCAAGGACTTTATATACTTAATGGTACAAATATGAAAATTTATTTTACTATTGAGTTATCGATTAACCTGTTAAGAAAAAGAAAACTAAAACCGTTGAGAACTAATAATCCAGTAATAAAAAAAATTAAACCATTACTCAAACTGCTAAATCAATAATTTTTTTCTATTGAAATAATCAGTTTTGGTTCGATTTTGAACCGCCCTAATTTACAATATTGTGATTATTAGGTGCACCTTTGTAAGTTTGATCAAGTATTCAAATCTCATGTTGATTTTA
>JAOTQR010000079.1:3181359-3192250 GCA_025774065.1 Solanum ossicruentum
TGACGTACATTACACAAAAACTCAGTACAATTAATTTGCTTATTACTCTTAATCACACAAAGATAATATGCTTACTCTTGTTAATCTAAAGCCATAATAGGATGTCAAGGACTTGTATTATTTGAAAATGAAAATTAGAGTGTCATGCAGCTTGCAAGTGTGCAAGAAGAGCCACAAAAATGAAATGGTTCACCTTCTTTAAACCAAACTAAAGAAAGGCCTCATTTTCCCCTATATAAACACATCAAAGTATGAACATGGTGCTACCAAGAAGTTGTAAAGCATGGAAATATTGGAGGATAAAAATGTAGTAGCAGAAGAAAGCAGCAATTACAAAGGAAAAGTATGTGTGACAGGTGCATCTGGTTTTGTAGCTTCATGGCTCATCAAACGCCTTCTCTCGTCTGGTTACAATGTCATCGGCACAGTGAGAGATCCAGGTACATGAAACTACTATGTCATCAATATGCACTTCGTAACAACTTCAGACATTGCATGTTTGAAGTTTCATAGAGCAGAGATTCGGTCATTTTTGCCTGCACTTCGCGAACATATGGCTAAAATTGTTCCGAAGTGACCTGCAAAATATTTAGAAAACATGATATAAGTTAAATAGTGGTGTCCAAATAAGGTACCCCATGAAATTTTTACCCCATCTTTCCTAATGCATTCAATGGCAGAGCCAAGAATTCTAATAAGAGGACTCAAAAAAATGAAAGGAAGTTCTGAAGTGACGAATCAAGTCTACGACTAAAAGCAACTTTTTGAACCACATTTGCCACTACACTAAAGTACCCCTTACGTCGAGGGGATTCAACAGTGTATATACACACAAAAAAAAACTTCTAAATTTTATCTTATTTGCCAATAATTTTGCAGCATAGAGGATTCAATAGAACCCCTTCATGGGATTAAGAGAAGCTCACTTGGTGACCTCCCTTGCCAATTACAGAGGTGGAGGGTTCAAACTTCAGATCCATTAATTGCATCCCTTTTCATTTCCCTCTTCCCCGTCGCCTGATGTAATTGGAAAAATGAACTCCCTTCATTACATGTAGCTCTGCCCCTGCATAGATTTGCTGATGTGTCCAACTGGTATGATAAGGGTGTGAGTCGCTTGCAAATCTTTCCAGATAAACCAAATACCAGAGACGGAAAAAAAACAAGCAAAATGTGTGTGTTTATATTGGATAATTAATTACACATAACCATATTGCATACGTACACACAATGATATAATCTGTTTCATGGCACTGAATTTTTATGTCAATATCAGGGAACCAGAAGAAAGTAGAACATCTATGGAAGCTACAAGGAGCGAAAGAGAGACTTTGTTTGGTGAAGGCTAATCTAACTGATGAAGGCAGCTTTGACGATGCTATTATGGGCTGTGAAGGTGTTTTCCATACTGCCTCACCTGTCTTGGGAAAGGCTACTTTTGATGTCGCGGTATCCAAAATACTTCTGTTTGTTTCATTTTATATGACAACATTTGTTTAAACACGCTAGCTGTAGTTACTCTGAAATTTAAAAACTTCTCGAACTGAAAAAAGTACCTGCAGAGCGTAGTCTTCCTGCAGCCTTGAAGTAGACTATTTCTCGAGTCTGATCTTGTAGTACCCATATAAATTTAATGGAGGGAATCACCTTCAAGTAATTAATTATGCATGCTGCAGGTTGAAATCTTGAATCCTGCAGTTGATGGCACCTTAAATGTGCTAAGATCCTGTAAGAAAAATCCAAGACTGCGACGTGTGGTATTGACCTCATCTTCTTCAACGGTAAGGGCAAAAGATAACATTGACCCTAACATACCCTTGGATGAATCATCTTGGAGCTCTGTTGAATTCTGCAAAAAGTTTGAGGTAAACACATCTATTCTGTTTACATTCCATTTAATATCATGGTATTCACTGAGCACGAAGTTTTAAAAAAAATATTGAGGTGGTAATTGAAATATAGTTAGTCAGAGAACGTATCACCACCTTAAACTTCAAAATGAAAATATTTTCTTGAAATTGGATCCTTGAAAGTAGTGCCAACACTCGACATGTCCCAAAATAAGAAAAATGTCATATCAATTCAGATGGAAAGTATAAACAATATTCTCATCATCTTACCATGCCATACAAGATTTGGTATGTACTATCAAAGACACTGGCTGAGAAGGCTGCTTGGGAATTCTGCGAGCAAAACAATATTGATCTTGTAACACTACTTCCCTCTTTCATCATTGGGCCAAGTTTGCCTCCAGATTTGTGTTCAACAGCAGATGATGTCCTTGGTTTGCTTAAAGGAAGGACAGATAAGTTTGACTTCCATGGAAGGATGGGTTATGTTCACATAGATGATGTAGCTCTGTCCCATATACTTGTGTATGAGCATCCAAGTGCTCACGGAAGGTACCTTTGCAGCTCAAAGGTTCTCGACAACAATCAACTTGCCTCAGTTCTATCAGAACGCTATCCATCTTTACCTATTCCTAAAAGGTTAGTAGAATCCTGAGAAGAGGAAGATCTATTCTATAAGCTGTGGGTGCATCTGCATCTATTATCTCAAACTCACATTACACTATGTTGCTCGGACTCTTCAAAAATGTCAATGTGTGTGTCAGATACTCCAGAAGTTTTGCATTTTGGAGAATCTGACATGGGTGAGGTAACAATTTTGGAGAGTCCAAGCAACACAAAGTCACAAATGTTACATATATGTAGTGGCAAATTGTATCAGGATTTGTCATTTGAATGCTTCACTAAAATGTCACTATATATAATATTTTAGAGAAACATTTGTTAGCTCCACGTAGAAATTACACAAACTGAGCATTGGTTTAGATTTTAGAACATGAAGTAACACCTTAAAACCCCACAGCAGAAGTCTCAACTCGAAGTACAAGCCAAGTCTATTAATAGATAGATAACACTAGCACAAAATCCTGCATACATCACTGAATATATAGAAAGTTAGAAGAGAACACTTCGGAATTATGCATGTCTGTACATGTATGCAAGTATATAAGAGCCTAAGAGGTGCTCTCCACTGCTTATAGATCTTGGATCTGTAACCATTTTTTCTGCTTAAAACAAACAATACAAACTAGAAAGAAAGGTAGTATCATTTTGATGGAGATTCACATCTGCTATTTCAGGTTTAAGGAACTGGATCGACCTTACTATGAATTCAACACGTTGAAGCTGGAGGGCTTAGGAATGAAATTCAAGTCCATTGAAGAGATGTTTGATGATTGTGTTGCATACTTCAAAGATAGAGGCCTTATTTCTTCCATCTAAGAAACAACTTTTCTGCATAAAAGCTCTACTATGAACCTTAGATGTTTTATTTTTCTCTATCTGACTCGTGTTCTGATCCTTCATCATCTATACCAACGATTACCTTGTCGCTATATTAGTAAAAATGGAAAGTGTCCTAGCATCAAGGCATGACAGCCAATGTAGTAAATGCTGTTACCTAAAACCAAAAAAATAAGTTAAAGCAACAAATACCTCGACTATTTCATACAATTTTACACAGCAGAAGTACATATTCTGGTATCTGGACTATTTCACTGCTATCACCGTCCACAAATTTTATGCCCGTGCTCCATACGGGCAAATATAAGCAAAGCTCAAGGAGGCAGACTTTAGCAAACTATGTATCTTATATATACATTAAATGCGCAGAGGTGTAAAAGGCTCAGGCCGATCAACAATCAATGGAGCTAAAGCAGTATCCCATCGAAACAAGCTGAAAAAGACACAGACGACAAACCTATTAAATATAAGCATAATCAACCCGAGGCCCTTGCCACTCATAGAATAACGTAAGTATCAGGATGTGTAGTCGTGTACCCCCTTTATAAGTAATTTCTGTTTCATTTGAAAAAATACAGTTAACTTAATAATTATGTAGCAAGAAACTCTTTTGACCCTTAATTGAGTAACCAACAAAGGGATCTTTCAGGTGATGAAAATGAACTATGATCCATGGAGACTAATAAAATCTAATTTTCCAGATAATGTATTTATAAATGTCTTGTTGAAGAGATTGGTACTTTCACCTCATGCACTAAGTAAAACATAAACAGCTCCAGATTACATTTTATGTTTCAAGAACGGTATGCTATGGACATAAACTTTGATTTACGAAGTCTCCGCTCGCATAAAATGGAACATAGAACAGAAGAAAGTGATTTGCTGAAATAAGAAAAAGGAATGGTTGATATGCTAATTACTAAACTAATTGCATCAATCAACACAAAAACCAAGATTATTATATATATTGACACTGGCAGCAACCTTGGGCGCTCTTCAGTCACTTGAAATTTGTTTAAGGTGATTGGTTGATCGCATAATTCCTCATTCGACTAGATTGCACTTGTTACTGTTTCCTAAAAAAAGAAAAAATATGAAAAGGACAAGCAAGTTATATATACTATTTCTTTTTACCTCTTGGGGTTATACTTATCAATACACTTATAGTAATGGCTGGAAAATAATTTCCTTTCTTCTCTTTCGGGTATATGTAGGATCATAAAGCTTAGTATTATTTTTCTATTTTTAGATAAGTACTTGTGTTCTTTCCACAGCCAAATGGAGCCAAAAATTCACTATTTTTTGGCTTTGGGGTATGATGGAATAAAGCAAAATGGCTCTTTAAACTATCTGCGCTTCGTTCAATTGTGAAGTAGCAGTTAGTCAATGCTACTTTCGACGGTCATCATGGATCATCCGGAAACAGTCGCTCTATCTTATAAATATAGGGGTCAGGCTGCGTACATCCGACCCCCTTTACCCCGCAATGGGCGGGAGCCTTTGAGGCAATGGGGTAATGTTGTTGTTGTTGTTGTTGTAGATAAGTACTTGTGTGTTTTTGATGACAATGGAACCTGTAATCACTACCCTTTACGTGCGCACAGGGTAAACGTTGGTTCTATGCAATAGCTCGCAAACTACATAATAAAGGTAAATTGCATTAGGCAAGCCTTGTGCGACATCTTGACCTAGTAAACCAACTCCCTACTTTCATAGGCAAGGGGGTTTGAACTTAGACCTCCATTATGGAAGTCCCGAGCCAAACCGTCTGAGCCACCCTTAAGGATTAAGCACTTGTGTGTTTTACGACATGTTATTAGTGGGTATCACCACAGATGCTAACGGAAAGCTTGGTATTGCTTAGCATTTATGACTATAGAAAGACAGCAACGCATACAAAATCTACATATAAAATGTCATAAATCATCATTAGTTGTCCTTAGCCAAATCCGAAACCAAAATTATCAACGCTTTTAGTTATCAGGAATCATGAAAATATGAGCTATCAGGAATCATCTGAAGTCTATGGCTGCTCAAAATATTAGAGCAAAATCATCTCACTAGTTGAACTTATAATACACACAACAACTAGCTACGATAGAAAAGAATGAAAGAAACACTGGCCTTTCGAGCACACGATGATTGAAAAATCTCACTTTTATAATGAGTTAAACTGACTACATTTATAAGCTACCAAGAAAAATAACATTAGAATTTCCCACTTGAAAAAACACTAGATCAAATTATACAATAAAGGACAACAAAAGGAAAAAGAACACATTGTTGTATTCACTGCTAAGTAATAACAAAAATGGAAACACTTCATCCAAATTTACCACAGAAAAATAACATTTGATTGTAAGCGTATGCGTCAATTACTTACGCGAACTTCTAGCTGGAAAAATCTTTTGAAGATCCAAGATCTCACTTTCTCTACTTCTTTTTCATCTCAGCACTTTGATCAGGCAAAGCTTCATAAACAGGCAATGCCAATGAATCACTAAACTTCAAATGAAAAGCTCTAACACCATTCAATTTCTTAGGAACAAACTCAACAATTCCATCAATGGCAGCTAAAACATTCTCCATAACTTCATCGCTCTCCATCCCTCCTCTCCCAATCTTCAAAACGCTACATGTCCCATTCCCTAAACACAACAAAGTCGATGAACACGCTCTTTCTATCTCCTCTTTCCAACTACTATTCCCCCTCAAATCAACTGGAACAGGTACTTTCCTCTTCTTCTTGTAAAATTGCTTCCCTAATAAGCCCGGAAGCAAATGTATCACTCTTTTATCAGCCAAAAACAGGTCATATGAACCATACAATTCCTGCTTTGAATCAAAAGATTTGTACTCAGACTTCAACTTGGAAAACTTCATAACTTTCGTAATTGGAATTTCTTCAGATTTAAGCTTTTTCTGCACTGTTTCAACATCAAGTTTGGTTTTTGAGTTGTGGGGCTTTCTGGGTCTGTCGTCAATGATGAGACAAATATTGGAGAAGGTTTCAAATGGGTGGAAAAGGGGGTTTGGGAGGGTGATTTTGTGAGGGTTTGTGAGTTCTTTTGGTGGGATTTTCTTGAGAGTTAATTGAAGGTAGATGAAATTATCATCTACTACTTCTTCATCTTCTTCTTCTGACAGTGAATTAAGGTTTTGGGGTTCATGGGTTTTCTTAGATTGAAGCTTCTTCCATTTGAGAAGAGCTTTTACTGCTTTGCGAACTTGGTCTTCATTGATTTTCGCCATTGTTGTGGAAGCCATTGTAGCTGAGTTGAAGCAATTTTTGGTATTAGGGAATGGCGACGGCGGCGACTGTGAATAAAAAGTTTTAAATTGTATTTTTTGGTTCATAAGGTTTGGGAAAGGTGACACTATTGTCCCTACTATTTATAAATTTTCTATTTGTGTGATTGCAATGCGATGCATCGGAGCCCGACTAGATTTTCACATTGCGTAGGATATCATTGAAACTTTTTCTATCAAGATTTTTAGAATCCTTGCCCGACTATTAAAAATTTATGAAAGTGGTGTTGAATTTAAGGAGAAACTAGAGATAACTTTATAAACTTGACTATCTTAGCAGTTAGAATGTATTATAATTGTATATAAGGTTGAAGAAATCACGAAAGAACAAGTTTGTCAGTTTTGTGTTTTTAAAGAAAATAATAATACTATGCTCAACTCACCCGAAAGGCATGACAATTTGAACTACAATTGAAGGTGAGACTCGTGAGAGAAATATGTCTATTAAGATACAAATCATGTGCACTCGAACAAAAAGATCCCTTTAAACTTTGTGTGCTCATTGTTCTGAATTAGTATGATGCTCATTTAATTTTGTAACGTTTTGATTGCTTTAAATTATTTTTACATTAATCTATTAGTAAAAGTTATTCAACTTTCAATTTAGATTCAAATCGATTTAACTAATCAAATTGTAAATAGTGCTTTGAACTTTATTAATTAAATAATTTATATAGAACTAATCACTAATGTAATATATAAACTAAAGCTACTTTTATCAAATTTATGTCTATTTAACTAGACAATAAATTGTTTCGACTTAAGACTCGATTCAAATTATCTGTATTTAACTAGATTGACATAATTTAATTTCAGTCAAATCTTATTTTATCTCAACTATATTTTCATAGAAGTTCAATTTGATTCAAATTATCAAAATTAGTCCGCTCAAATTATCGTATATAATTATCAATCCAAAAAATAAATTCATTAATTTGGATCTCAATATATATATATATATATATGTATTTTTTGAAAATCACACAAAAGGGTCCTTAACGACAGCGTTTGGGTCATTGATCTCACCTTTTCTTCTTCACACTTCTCAAATTTTACTCCAACGCTGTAATCAAGTTACAGACATGAGTTTCGGAGCCCTAAGATCCATCATCCGACCCGTTTCACGAGCACTCTTATCGACCCGAACCGTCGTATCCGCCTTCGGTCCGATCAACTCGCCGGCGATCACCATCTCTCCGGCACAGGAGATCCGTCATTTATTCAACATTTTTCGACCTAGGCTTCCATGGATTCCACCGTCCAGTGCTTTCCACAGCTTAACTGATACTCGATTCCCAAAGCGAAGACATAGTGACAAGCCTAAGCGTAAAAGAGCTAGCTTGAAACCTCCAGGTTAATCTTCATTTCCTGCTATAATCATATTCTATGGAGTAGTTGAATTGTGATTTAGGGTTTAGGGTTTTATGACATTTTCAGATTTGTGCATTACATTATGCAAATTATGATGTTTGTAGGTGCTTTTGGTATAGATTTTACATAGAAAGTATTTTAGCTTGGGAAATCATTTTCTGGTGTTTAGATGGAATTGTAACCCTACAAGGTGGAGGATTGGACATGTGGATAGTGTTTGATGATACGTTTGGGCTATAGATTTTGAAGTTGAAACTTAAACTTTAATGTGAACTTTTGAAGTTGTGATTTTTAGAGTTCGAAGTTGTGTTACATGTATTTTACTTGGAAAAGTTGAAGTTTTGTGAGTGGAAATCACCAAAGAAAAAAAAAACTAATCTTGAAGATTAGATGAAAATTTCATAGCCAAAAAGATATTTGAAAATAATTTCAAAATCTATGGCCAAATGCTAGCTAAAAGTTCACAACAATGTTGTAAGTGTTGATGGATATAGAGTAAGAGTCGGTATTATAAAGATAAAAGACTATCATAATTGATGGAAGTAATTTTACCTTCTTCTGGTCGAAAATATTTTTCTTGGAGAGAAATTTTTTCAACAATCCATGCTAATCTCACACTAGAAAAGGAAAATGTTCCCCTAAAAGTATATTCTGCCATATTAAATGCTCATGGTATGTTTAGGAGTTTTACTGGCTTATGGATTATGGCAGGATGAAAAGAAGTAATAAGTTTTTCTTTTGGAATATAGGTCCATTTGCATGGGTGCTATATACCCCTGGTCAACCAATAAGTCCAAACAATCCCAATAAAGGAAGTGTCAAGCGGAGAAATGAGAAAAAGAGAATCAGGCAGCGAAAGGCGTTTATATTGGTATGTTGCTACAACATTTGATTTCATTTATCCTTTTCTATGATGAGTCCTCTTTTTGTTCTTGAGAAGAATGTGTTCTTTCTTGATGAGTAAGATAATTGGAATATTTTAAGGCGTGCTGGTGTAGATTTAAGCTAAAGTGGTTTATTGAAAACTTAAAGGTCAGGACTTGCAGTCTTCATAATGGGCTTTTAGAAACTGGATGGTAGAAACGAAGTTAGTATGCTGAAGGCCGTTCATATGCTATTTGTGACTCAGGATGGATGGCATTCTGATGTGATATTGTGATGATATTGCTATTCTAAACTATCTTGATAACTTTGATGTCAGATCTAAATCTTTGTAAAGTATGGTTCCTGTACCAATATTGCCTGTTCTTTTTTGTTTTTGAGGTCAATTTTATTGTCCTGTCCTTTTCTTTTCCAACTTTTACATATTATTGCATCTGCCTTAAACTCAACCGATCTCCTGTATTCTTAATTGACAGTATCCACATTTCTCCTGTCATTTCTCACAAGTAAAGTGTGTTGATGGAAACTAGAACAATGCTCTCAGGCACTTCTATTGAGACATAAAGTGCGTGAGAGTATTTCTCACAAGTACATTCTTTTGATCGAAATACATTCCATGCCCACTCTAGCCTCATTGACTCTTCGTGAAAGCTTTTGTAAAGCAGATGATCCATGGTTTGTTTGGTGTTTGATGCACTACATTTGGTTTGTTGCATTAAGACTCCAGTGTCTACAATGATATACACCCAACAAAATGTAAGTGTCATTTTGGAGCAGGGTGGAACTAGTGTAGGAGAACAGTCGCACAATAAAGTGAAAATTTAATGCGTTAAAGGATCTCTTGCTGCATGTTGATCATGAAAGCTAGAAGAGTTTTCTTTGCAAGTGTATATTTTGAGTTGAAATCAAGTGCTCGTTCCTTGGTGCATTTCTTGGGGGCCATGCTTTCTACATTTTGTGACTGACACAATAAAACGAGACTATCCAACTGACCAACTTTGCCTTGTATTGGTTGCCTGAATCCCAAAGCTAAAGTGAAATGCACGTAGCCAAAAAATAAATAGACAATACACAACCGTTCACAGGTTTATTCAATAAACAATAGCAAAGCAAAATTGCTAACCACTAACTGAAGAAGCGAATCAAACACAAGAATGCGGGTTAGTATCCTAGCAATGGTTGTTTTGTGTTTTCAAGCATATAGCCAGTTAGAAAGAAAACCAAACACAAGAACGCCTTCTTTCTTTATCACTTCACTATCTATTTAGTAGATTTATGTAGCAAGCACTCTCTCCTTGTCCTGGAAATATCTACCTGTGTGTTAATGGGGCCGATTTTCATATTCTGATGATCTATCTTCTCATACAAATGTATTAATGGGGTCTACGTTCATGTTGTGAGGATCCGTCTTCTTAAACATAATTTCTTTCCTTACTGTCGACTCACTGAATATTCTTGGTTGGGATTAAGCGTTGTAGTTGGCAATTTAAGTTTCAGTACTGTTTGAATCATTATAAATGTCATTCTTCATATAACCATTCAGAGACCCAAGAACCTTCTTTCAAGGACTTCGGCAATTCACTCCATTTCTTGAATTAATAGCTTCCCATGATCCTTTAAGCAGTCCATTGCTCTAACTTCGGGGTTTTATTCACATGCAGGCTGAGAAGAAGAAGCGTACAGCTCAGTTACAGGAGGCAAACAGGAAGAAAATGATTAAGCGAGTAGAACGTAAGATGGCTGCCGTTGCTAGGGAAAGAGCATGGGCAGAAAGACTGGTAGAACTAAAGAAGATTGAAGAAGAAAAGAAGGCAGCCATGGCTTGATCATAGTTTCAATCTTCTAAGTTTCGCTCTTGGTTTTTGAGAGTGAAAAACTTTCAATCCCTTCTTTAAAATAGGCACAATTTCCTTCAACACATGTTTGTGTTTTTCTTAAGGTTGATGATTAGTCTTTTCTTCTGAAATTTGCATAAGCTATCTACAAACAAAAAGGCAACCTTTTTTGAAATGGGGCAT